>ML803892.1:0-25406 GCA_009831015.1 Picea engelmannii
TATAGATATCAATCCTCTAATTCTATCCACACCCTCAACATGAGAATAACATTGAGTTTTTATAGTTATGGATGGGAATCTACCCATAACAGTTTGTATTTACAAACAACCCTAAATCCATGGGCACATAACTAATGTTGATTGAATCGTTTGGTGCATTTGTAGAGGAAATGCACAGTTCAAAGGTACCAGAATGCTAACAACCCACGAATTCCAAGGTATAGATTTGTGGCCATGAATAAATGCATTCAAACTGCTCGATTTTCTCCATGCTCTGTCCACATGTGTATTTAATGAATTCGACTTGCTCCCTTTTGATTCTATCTCTCATCATTCCACTGAACAATCACCATCATTGTATAGCACAATTGAATTAATTGCAACATGTAGTCTGTTGATCATTCTTAGAGTTTATGGTTAGTAATTGTCATTTTTATTGTAGCTAAAACTCATACTTCTATCCTAATTTATAATACAAACATGAAAATATGAAAAATGCAATCCATATTTACCTTTATACAAATGGTGGCTAGGACAGATGGAAAGTGTTATGTATGAGAATCAAAATTGGCTTTATTAGACTTAAAGTTTATCAAAATAGAGACAAAAATGTATCATTCAATGGTCTCATCATTCCCCCTTTCCTAGATTCTTGCATGACCTCATGCAACATATTGTTCCTCCTCTGAAACACCTAAGTGAAATGTTGTCCAGTTATATGTTGGATGTCCAAAGGTTGTCTCTGGATAGAAACCAAAACTCTTATCAATATATTTCCATACTGAAATCTCCTCCATATTTTTCCAATGGAACCTGGATTTATATTGTTGTGTGGGGAACTAGATTGTTGGAACATCAAGTATTGACGGTTCATCACACATATCCTGGGTTCATTCGGTCAAGCGATCAAACCACATCTGGATACAATCGGTCAAGTGATCGACCGACTCACTACATCAGTCGATTGACTAGTCGACGTGTTTGTCGTTCGGACAATCGATCAACATTCGAAGATACTGGAGCGATGGATTGATCATCCCAACAATTGACTATGAGTTGGACGCATAAGCGGTCGGGTCGAGCATTCTTATCGAGCCGAATCGACAACAAAGATTTGGTAGAGTCAACTCTAACAACTAACGGTTACATGTGGAAAAGATATTCTAGATCCTATGGAAGTTGGTTAGATATTGAGGCTATAACTAGTGGACCCCTTCTGTCATTATCATCATGGTGATTAAGTGATTGAGTTGATATCACATGGAGATATCAAGATCCAATATGCATTGTGATGTTCTGATCACAATGTGCTTTGCTTAAGTGTTGCAACGGTGTCTTTCAACACCACATCTATCTTCAAAATCATTGTTCCTCTTTGATTATCCACAATATTGTATTTTTTGTTTCATGTCATGTTCCACCTGTTAGCACCAGAAGTCACCCCTGGATTGCGACAGAGGTAAGCCCGATACCCATCAGAATTTTATGTCACAGGTTGGTTGTAAAAAAGGTCAATGGGTGCAATCTCAAGTAAATATCGTCTTAACTTGGAAAACTGGACTAGCATGCACAAGCAGGTGAGGTCTTGGTTCAATTTCAGTCAGTAGGTTGTAGTAAAGGTGAGTAGGAGGAATAATTTGGTGAGAAAAATGTAAAGGTTTGCCGCAGACATAAGGTCTCCCAGCATCCCAGGAAGAAAAGACTTAATCACAAGATCTTCTTGAATTTAAATCTCAAAGAAACAGAAAGGAATTATAACAACATTATAATCAAACATTCATCATAATACAGTCATAGTAATTCATGTGAATCAGTCAATCATGAACTCTTTCAACATCAGAGGGAAATAAGACGGAGCAAGAAAGTTGATTGTCATTGAACAAGAAGTATCAAATACAGATACATAACCAGAAGAACTAGAGATTCATTAAAATTTTACAATACGGGAGCCTAGATCAACCATCGACCATAACAAAATGTCAAACTGACTCCTATATACTTAGAGCAACTCGCCCCTCTAGTAGAGGAGCGGATGATTCATTACATTTAAAGCTTTACGTGTGCATGATCTTCTTGTAGACTATGCACACAATATTTTGTCTAACACATGCTCAGATCGACATGGCTTTTGCAGGGAAAACTGTCCTTAGGGGTACCACGAGCCGACTCATCCAAACCCTCCATGCCTTCCATTTATGGTTGAAATGAGGTCTCAACAACTGACCCTGCTTTCATTTACTACTTTCATCGGGATTGGAATGAGTGCTGACCTCCATGAATGCTCTAGGCGGTGCCCATGACTTTGTTGAATTAATCTCGGTGCCTCGAAACCACGTTGATTTCTTCTACAATCAATACATGCGCTTTTGGCCTTTGGCATGGCTCCTTTATATCGCTCCAACCTTGCATTTGACCTCAGGCCACGACCTGAAGCTTACCTCCAAAGGCACTTTCGGGACTTTGCCTTTCGGGAGTTTTCATAGTGCTAACTTCCAGATTTCTCGATATCAGAATCGATGAAATCGCTCATCTGACTGATGGTTAGTTCTGCTTCTCAACCAATGGTTGTGATGCCCCTTCTGGAATCTGAATTAGTCCTCTATATGCAACTGGGTCTGACTTTTTATCCTAAACCCCTCTTTCACATGACCACGAGCCGTGACTTGGCGCCTATCTCCAAAGGTGTTTTGGGATTTCGATTGTCAGGAGTTTCCACACTCCTGCCTTTAGATTTCTCAATCCACAAAACTGCAAAATCGTCGATCAGGTGCCACGTGCTCCATTAGTTTGAATAACCTAGATCTATTTCCCATTTCGCGAGTCCTCATGACTTTTCCCTCTTACATTCCTGACTCATGAAACTGCAAAAAGTTGATCCAATGGTTTAGCTTTCTCCTTTGATCAACGGCTATAATATCTTTGAGATTTCACATTTAAGGAGTTCTGATGAATCTCCTCCTCAATCGCTCTATCTTGTGAAACCATGAAATTGCTAATCGTGCACCACATTTCCTTCCCAGGATCAACGACTAGGATGGCCTCACGATTTCGGGGCTCTGTCAGACGCTAAACTTCGTGTAACTTTGTGATCCTGATAACCCGATGGTCATTGATCAGATATTCCTGATGGATCTCCTCCGTTGACAACTGATCATGCTCGCTTGCCTGACTTGAGTTCATATCAGACTACTCTAAGTATTGTGCTTTGTGCTCATAGTTGTAGCCTGCGACCCTTGCCAACTATATGTGATAACATTTGGCTCCATA
The DNA here is from genome assembly GCA_009831015.1 of Picea engelmannii. NCBI lineage: Eukaryota > Viridiplantae > Streptophyta > Pinopsida > Pinales > Pinaceae > Picea > Picea engelmannii. The sequence goes on from ML803892.1 coordinate 3,268, forward strand.
GGGGATGGCACGCTCCCTGGGAGATGCCAATAAAAAGTAGTTACAGTCGCCTTAAGCATTAGGCTATGGAGTCAAGCTCAAAACATCTTGTTGAGGAATAAAATTCGATACGTAAAAACAAAAATAAACACACATGCTCGAAGGAGCTTATTTATGTATAGTCCTAAACTAATAAAATTTTACACAGTGCTAGGTGAAAGTGAACTTCCACCATAGCCATTCAAGTAACTTCCTAACTGGAAGCTCCTTCCTTCTGTTGATGATTGATAACAAGTAATGCAACCATGACAACAGAACAGTTACATTCTTCAGCTTTCCTCCTAATATCGAGGTCAGGATAAAGTTGGGCGGCTTCAAAACATGAAGGAAATACAACTCCATGTATTCCTTCATAGGCTCATAGGCCAAGCGACAAACTCCAGAAGATTTATAACAGGCAGCCACCTCTGCTACACAACTTCTCACACATGGTTGAATGTCTCTGGAGAGTGCAGGTGAATGAGAAGCTGATGCAGGCTAACTAATTTCAGACGATGGCTGCTCACTTACAGGCTCTAGACAGAAGATAAATCGCCCCTTATGTTGCTCCTCTGGTTCCTCTTCATGGCTTTCCCAAGGGTCATATTCATAATCATCATAAAAAAGACCCGTGGGAAATCTCTGTTGTTCAATCTGTTGCTCAATGTCTTCTGTAGGCCAAGGATGGATGATTTCCTCGTAATATTCTTCATCTTTTAATAGAGGATACGACTTTGCAGTCTGTTCTTGGAAATCCTGCATATCCAACTTAGAACTTGATTCATAGCATTCATATACAAGTTGGTTTCTCCCCATGTCATCAAATTGTGATGCAGGTCTTTGTTGCTCCTCATCCGAATAATAATCAAATGTTGAAACAACAGGCACATCAGGAGCAGAATTCAAGGCCTCTACAACTATGGAATTTTCATCATCATCCTCAGTAGGCCTGCCAAGAACATCTGCTTGAAGGACTGAAAAATCCTCTGCGCTTTCTTCATAAGAGCAACAAGCAGGATCTACCTCAAATTTTTCTATTCTTGCAGAAAGTGATGGTACCAAATCTATCAACTCCTCTGAGGTATATCCTTCATACTCACAGCTTTCGCAAGAATGAACTATGTCCTGAACACCATCTCTATACCCCTCATAATAGTTATGACAAATTAACTCAGAGGAATAACACATTTGACAGTGTCTACTAAAATCTGCATGAAACTCTCTCAGGGAGGAGATGCTAGCAGAGGGAAAGGATCGATACCATTCACGACCATCCCCATCCAATGAGAACATGAACATTTTTAATAATACATCCTCATGATGTATCTCCCACTGATGCATGAGTTCATGAAACTCACAGAGATGCTAAGCAGGGTTGTCCTCTTTACGCTCTCTAAATATGGGCAAATAATCACCCCATTCATCCATAGTAGGGACAACATTAGGAAAACCAGGAACAACAAAAAAATCAAAAGGAGCAAACCTCCGAGCCAGGATTTTTTCCATTTTGAACCAGTGGAGTCACCAATCGATTCTTTAACCATGGATTCGCCAGGTGAATGATATGAAGAATGAGTGTGTCTAGTATTTGTTCACCATCGAAGGCCAGATCTAATTGTTGTGTTCTCCCAGGGGATACCAGGTGTATCCAAAAGCAATCACACTAAAACAACAGAGCTGAGATATTTGAGTCTCTACAACGGAGTCGAAAAGTGCACAACTGCAATCTTTGATGTATTAAGTTATGATGCACCTTCAGAACCAGTAAGATTTGTCATTCAATCCCAAGGAAAATCTTCAATTGCGTCAGCTACAACGATGCCATAAATGTTAGCATTGGAAGTCGCCTATGGATTACGGCAGAGGTAAGCCCTATACCCATCAGAGTTTTATGTCACAGGTTGGTTGTAAAAAAGGTCAAATGGGTGCAGTCTCGAGTAAATACCATATTAATTCAGAAAACTGGACTAGCATGCACAAGCAGGTGAGGTCTTGATTCAATTTCAATCAGTAGGTTGTAGTAAAGGTGAGTAGGAGGAAGACTTTGGTGAGAAAAATGTAAATGTATCCCACAGACATCAAGTCTCCCAGCAGCCCAAGAAGAAAAGACTTAATCAGAAGATCTTCTTGAATTTAAATCTCAAAGAAACTGAAAGGAATTATAACAACATTATAATCAAACATTCATCATAATACAGTCACAGGAATTCATGTGAATCAGTCAATCATGATCTCTTTCAGCATCAGAGGGAAATAAGACGGAGCAAGAAAGCTGACTATCATTGAACAAGAAGTCTCAAATAAAGATACATAACCAGAAGAACCAGAGCTTCATTAAAACTTTACAATACAAGAGCCTAGCTCAACCATCGACCATAACAAAATGTCAAACTAACTCCTATATACTGAGACAAACTCGCCCCTCCAGCAGAGGAGCGGCCGAGTCATTACATTCAAAGATTTACGTGTGCATGATCTTCTTGCAGACTATGCACACAATCTTTTTTATGACACATACTCAGATCGACATGGCTTTTGCAGGGAAAATTGTCTTTAGGGGTACCACGGGCCGACTCATCCAGACCCTTCATGCCTTCCATTTATGGTTGAAACGAGGTTTCAACCACCACCCCTGCTTTCATTTACTATTTTCATCGGGATCGGGATGAGTTCTTACCTCCATGAATGCTCTAGGCGGTGCCCATGACCTTGTTGAAGTAATCTCGGTGCCTCGAAACCACGTTGCTTTCTTCTGCAATCAACATAGGTGCTTTCGGCCTTTGGTGAGGCTCCTTTCTATCACTCCAACTTTTCATGTGACCTCGGGCCGTGACCTGGAGCTTACATCCAAAGGTGCTTCTGAGACTTTGCCTTTTGGGAGTTTTCATGGTGCTAACTTCCAGATTTTCCGATATCAGAATCGGAAAAATTGCTCATCTGACAGACGGTTAGATCTGCTTCTCAACCAATGGCTACGATGCCCCTTCTGGACTCTGAATTAGTCCTTTATATGTGACTGGGTTGACTGTTTCTCCTAAACCCCTCTTTCTCATGACCACGAGCCGTGACCTGGTGCCTATCTTCAAAGGCGTTTCAGGATTTCGGTTGTCAGGAGTTTCCACACTCCTACCTTCATATTTCATGATCCGCGAAACTGGAAAATAGTCGATCAAGCGCCACATGTTCCATTAGTTTGAATGACCCAGATCTATTTCAAAATTTCGCATTTCATGAGTCCTCATGAATTTTCCCTCTTACTTTCCCGACTCAGGAAACTGCGAAAAGATGATCCAACGGTTTAGCTTTATCCTTTGATCAACGGTTGTGATCTCTTTGGGATTTTTCATTTCGGGAGTTCTGATGACTCTTCTCCTTGATCACTCTATATCGCCAAACCACAAAATTGCTAATCGTGCACCACGTGTCCTTCCCAGGATCAACGACTGAAATGACCTCACGATTTTGGGGCTCTGGCAGACGTTAAAATTCATGTAACTTTGTGATCCTGATAACCCGATGGTCGTCGATTAGATATGCCTGATGGATCTTCTCCGTTGACAGCTGATCTTGCTCACTCGCCTGATTTGAGTTCATATCAGACCGCTCTAAGTGTTGCGCTTTGTAATCATAGCTACGACCTGTGACCCTTGACAACTATATGTGATAACACCACCTTATTCCCCAATATGATATCAAAGTTGATGGTTTAAAACCTCGACGTGTTATCTGCAAACCTTGCTGAGTCAAATATGTTATGTGATTGACTTTGGACCAGTGGTTTTCTAATTTGAACCTTTGAAAACAGAACAGTTTATGTCCAGATATCAAAGATAGCTTCAAAGATTAATCATTTTGTTCTGAATAGATCAAATTATGTAGTATGGGAACCAGATATGGAAACCCTACTAAAGAGCAAAGGATTATGGAAATATTCAAATATTAAGATTCTAGATCCAATAGACGACCAAGTGAAGTTCATTGTTGATGGCAAGACAGATGAGGCTATAGGGGTCATCACGATCTACATCTCACGGGATATTTGATTTCACCTCAATGGAATAAATTGCCCTCACAAAGTCTATAATAAGATAAAGTTATTGTTCGATTGATTCGATGAGAGCCACGTCATGCAATTGGAGAAAAATGTGATCTCTCTCAATCCTCATTCCTTTGACATAATAGAGGACTATTTGGCATGTGTAAAAAAACTCCAGTTGAAATTGCATGAATATGGAAAGAACTATCATAAGAAGGATGGAGAACTCATCAAGCTAGTCCTAATGAACTTGAGAACACCATTCGACGTGTTCATATCAACTTTCCACACCAACTGGAAAGCACACAAGGAAGATGGTAAGGCTTACAACTTTGAAGCTTAATTTGGTCTTTTGATTATTGATCAACACAAAATTCTTGAAGAAGGGGAGATTGCTTGTAAACATCAAGCCCGCTTGCTCAAGGGAAATAACAAGATGGATCCCAGGGATAGAGTATAGTTTGATGCCTCTACACATAAACCTCCATACCGCGACCAGAAACCTAAGGGATAGATAGATGAACCTCAACATAGTCGAAAGAAGAAGATATATCAGTATTGTGGAAAGACTAGACATGTGGAGAAAGTATGCTTTAAGAAGAGAGACAATTTAGAGGAGAAGGTTAAACACCTTGAAGAAGACGTGTTTGATGTGCATCGACCCGTTGATAATATGACCTTCCAAGTTGGGACTTCTCAAGCATTGTTGTCTCATCCTGCGTAGAACGAATGGGTAGTCGACTATGGGTGCACTCATCACATGACTAAGGATGCCTCCTTGTTCATGTGGTTGCATGAAGCTAAGTAGAGGAAACTCTATGTTGTTGATGATTTTGATCTGGATGTTGTTGGTTAGGGTGATGTTACTTGTCAACATGGGAAGATTGTTGACATCTATCATGTGCCAAATCTAAATGCCAATTTTTTGTTTGTTGCTCAGTTAACACATATAGGTAATCTTGTGGAATTTTTGCAAGATCTATTCTATGTTTGTGAATTGAAGAAAGGAAAATCGATTGTTTATTGCGGGATTATTGACTCGATGGATAGTCTGTACAAATTATGTGACATGAATCCATTTGACACTGAACCAACTTCACTTGTTGCTTACACTAATGAGAGAAGTCGAATTTGGCATGAGCGACTCAGACACCTAAATTTTCGAAGTCTACAAGCACTGGCAAATCTAAACATGGTTGATGGCTTATCTAAGGTGTTTACCCCTGAAGGAGTTTGTAAAGGCTATGTGCTTGGGAGTCATCATCAGGAACCACTCGACTCTAGAAAATCATGGGGATCACAGAACCTACTGGTGTTGGTTCATAATGATATATATTGTTGCATCAATCTACCTTTACTTAAAGGTGCAAGGTATATTTTAACTTTCATTGATGATTTTTCTTGACTTACATGGGTTTGTTTTATGAAGAACAAGAACCTTGTCTTTGAAAAATTCAAGGAGTTTAGAACCTTTTCTTAAAAGCAATGTGGCTGACCAATCAAGTTCCTAAGATCAGACAATGGTGCTGAGTACGTAAATATACCTTTTGAAGAATACACGGTTTGATCTGGTATTAACTAGCAACAGTCGGTTCCTCACACAACTCAACAAAATGGCATCGTAGAACACAGAAATTGGACGTTAGTCAAAATGGATCGATGTCTTTTGCAGGATAAATCTCTGCCTCCTCACTTCTAGGCTGAAGCAATGTATTTTGTAAACTATCTGCTCAATCGCATCTTGACTCGAGTTGTTCCTTCCATGACTCCAGTCGAACGATGGTGTGGAAAGAAGCCTTCAATCAACCACCTCTCTATGTTTGTATGTGTTTCTTGGGCTCACATTTTTTATTATTTCATAAATAATTTAGATGCAAAGAGTCATGCTTGCGTTATGATGGGATACTCTAAAGAGTCGAAAGCCTATGGATTGTTTGACCCTGTCAAATGAAAAATTATTATTAGAAGGAATCTATGGTTTGATGAAAATTATTTTGGCATTAAATTTTTGAATGCATCCTATGGATTGTTGCAGGATGATCCTTTTGATATTTTCTCTGACATTAGTTCTCGTGTTCCATACTTTAGTCCTTCAACTAGATAGTTGAACTTTGTTCATGTTTCGACTAGACCATCAACCTTCGAGTCGACTAGTCTGTCATCCTGTGTTTCGACTGGTACACCGACTGAATACCCTTCGACTTATGATCGACCTGCTATTGTGAACCATAGTTCACTTATTTCTTGTCTACCCAGATGGGCTACCACACAATTGAAGCCACTAGAAATGATGTTGGGGATTTTTCCTCCAAGCGACAAACTCGAATTCGGAAGAAACATGACAACATTGCCTTGATGACTCATGTACTTGAAACTTCTAATCATATTTCCTACATAGATGTTGAAGGATGACCTGAATGACAGCAAGATATGCAAACAAAAATTGATTGTTTGTTGAAGAATCACACTTGGGAATTAGTTCCTCGACCGCAAGGAAAGAACATTGTGAAGTGTTAATGGTTATGTAGGACCAAATTTACCTCTAAAGGTGTTGTTGAGCGACATAAATCATGCCTAGTTGCGAAGGGAGTTTCTCGACAAGAAGGCATAGACTACATTGAAACATTTTTCTATGTCACAAAGATGAACTCTATTCAACTAATTCTTTCCCTTGTTGCTCGTTTTGGATGCAAAATCCATCAGATGGATGTGAAGAGTGCATTTCTTCATGGAGACCTATCTCAATAAATTTTCATGGAACAACCACCTGGTTTTCTGACAGATTCTAACTTGGTGTGTCGTCTCAAGAAGTCGGTTTATGGTTTGAAGTAAGATCCATGGGCCTAGTAGGCTAAGATAGACAATTTATGTCTTCGACTTGGTTTCAAACGTTGTGAATTTGATCACAACATGTATGTCCTCCATACCAATGGAGACACCTTGATTGTTGTTGTATATGTAGATGACTTACTCATTACTGGAAATAATAATGAACTCATCCTTATATTTCATAAACAACTTGTTGACTTCTTTGACATGACAGATCTTGGCACTCTGCATTGTTTTTTGGGTCTTCAAGTATTACCATTGTGTGATGGATTTTTCATTTCTCAGTCTAAATATGTGATGGATGTGTTGACACGTTTTAAGATGGTTGATTGCAAGCCTTGTGATACTCCTTTTCAATCTGGAGTAAAGATTACCAAAACTTATCAAACACCCGTAGTTGATGCTACACTTTATTGACAACTAGTCAACAATCTTATTTATCTTAATCTTAGTCGACCTGAAATTTCCTTTTTTGTTAGTGTGGTTTCTCGGTTTATGCAGGACCCTAAAGAAAGCCACTAGAAAGCAGTCAAATGAATTGTCTGCTATCTCAAGGGTACCACTCATTTTGGTATCAAATATTGTCGAAGTTCAGATTCGCTAGTTGGCTTCACCGACTCCGACTGGGCTAGTGACAGTGATGATAGAAAGTCCACTTATGGTTGTGTTCTTCTCTTTAGAACCAGACTCTTGGTGTTATCATTGTGAAAGAAACAGAAGGTAGTCTCTTTTTCGAATATAGAAACAACATATCATGGTGTCGTTCAAGCAGGTACTGAAGCAGTATGGATCGGCCAAATTTTGGGAGAACTTGGCCTTCCTATTCATACTTCGACTACAATATACTATGATAACCAGAGTGATATACAGGTTGCTAACAATATTTTTTCCCACGTTTAGATGAAGCATGTTGAGATCCATGCTCACTACTTGAGACAGTCGATTCATGAGAACATTGTATCTCTTGAATATTGCAGAACACATGATCAAGTTGTTGATATCTTCATTAAACCTTTATCTTAAGCTAGATTCATCAATCTCTCTACAATTGTTGGGCTCGGGAAGATGCAATTATGGGGGGGGTTTCATAATGACATAATTTCATTTCGTGAATCTCTAAAGATGTGTGTTGATAGGGGGTGTTGGAACATCAAGTATTGGTGTTTCATCACACATCTCCTAGGTTCATTCAATCAAGCAATCAACCCACATATGGATACAGTCAGTTGGGTGATCGACCAACACACTACATCAATAAGTCGAGTAGTTGATGAGCCTATCGGTCACACAGTTGACCAAAAATCAAATATATTCGGGCGATGGATCGACTAGCCCAACAATTGACTACGAGTTGGATGAATAGGCAGTCAGGTTGAGCATCCTTGTTGAGTCGACTTGACATCGCAGATTTGGCAGAGTCAACATGGGGATCAAGTTATCGAATTTGGTTAGATATTGAATTTGGTATCCTATGGAATTTGGTTAGATATTGAGGATACAAATAGCAGACCCCTTTGGTCATTATCATCATGGGGATCAAGTTATCGAGTTGATATCATATGGAGATATCAATATCCAATATGCATTGTGATATTATGATCGCGGTGCACTTTGATTAAGTGTTGTAACGATGTCTTTAGACACCATCTCTATCTTTGAAATATGTGTTCTTCTTTGATTATGTGTCATACTGTATTTTCTGTTTCATTTCATGTTCCACCTTATTCCCCAACAAAGATCAATGGATAACCAAATATGAGCCCAATCCACCAATTTTTGTGCCTTTTCATTGATTTAATGTAAAAATCAACCCTTGAAAGTGCAAGCTCAAAATGGGGGTACCCTATAGGGCTCATATTCTTTAAATCATTTGGGAGTGTATCTCATATTTCATATGAGACTAGAATAGCCTATAGGGAATGCGCCTGTACAATCTCTTAATTATTATTAATAACATATTTCATATGTACTCTTACTCTTTGAGAATCCCTAGGATCTTTGATCAACCTTCTATAATCTTGAATAATAAATTCAGGCATAGGGTATTCTTCTCTTACTAATAAATCATAAAAAAACTTTGCTTGTGTGTAAAAGTATTTCAAATCTCTCCATTGGATAAGACTATAAATGAAAGAGGTAAAGGCAAGCAGTTGAACATCCCCAACAAAGCGGTTGGGATTCCAATGTGTATGATTTGGTAGCACAAACTTGAATAAAAACAACTCACGCAATAAATTGTTTTCATGATCTTCAACATGAATGAAAACATTGATGAATTCCTTTGGAGTTGAAATTTTTTGGAGCCTTCCACTTGCTAGTTGTTTAATTCTGAACTAAGTCCATCTATCATGGAAGTAGATGGAATGAATTGTATAAGGTGTTTTTCATATCAACCCTTACAATACCAAAGAGCAAGCATCTTGTATATTTTCCTCTATCTCAAGTATCCTATCTCTATACATATTGATTTTTCTTTTCCACCTATTTTCCTAACCCAGGTTAAGAGAAAATCACTTTTATTTAAGTTTATTGACGACTTGTTGATAGATATCTCGATCAATAACCCCTAGATCATAGAGTTCATATTGTTGTCTCCATCCAAACAAGTCTGGTTTTAGTTGAAGAAAGGCATATGTATGGACAAAATGTCATCAAGGATGGTATTTAAAAAAATTTCAATATCTAACATTTCTCCTTCAACAATTTTCTTAGGTGATTTTTCTTTTGTTTCTAATGCTTTTAACAGGGTATTCATCCTATGACCTATTTCTCTCTTTAGTTTTATAACTTTATTTTTCAACTTTTGATTTTCCATTTTCAATCTCATGTTCTCCTTTAAGATTTTCAAATAAATAGGATTATAGGTTTTAAAAAAGCAAGGGTTTTACCTTTCCTTTTCTTCCTTCGAATAGTGACAATCCTCGGTTTCAAATTTGCAGATGGGATTCCTCCAATTGTTGTCTCCTCTAATGAATGAACAACTACCTCCTTTCCTAATGTTGTGGTGGTTTTTTTTCAAAATCCTCCATAGTTCTATCCCTAGTGTCACCTCAAATGTATCTGTAGATTCAACCCCAAGCATGGATTCAACCTCAAGCATGTATTTGGAATTAATCTATGTCGCATCTATGGATACAGTCTCGAGCTTCTCTATACCTTCATCATCAAGATCTTATACATAATTTGATAGTGAAATTACCATGTGAGTCTTATGTGGTTTGGTTTGAAATTTTGAAACCCTCAATTCAATTTTCGTAATGCTACAGGATTGTCCCAATCATGTAGCTTCATTACCCTTGTGATTTATTTTTAACATTTTTACCTTTGACTATGAGGGTTTTCCTTGACAAGTTAAAACCCCTGCCCTCGGTTTTCTTTTCATATTACTTCAAAAACCATTCCATTTTACCCCTGCTTTTTCCATCTCTACCCTAAACAACAACGTAATAAATCCAGTGTGATAAATCCTTGAGGGATGAGTTTGTTTTTGAAAGGATTTTTTCATCCTGGCTAAATCTTTTAAGAGAAAGAAGGGAAAATTCATTAGATTCCCATTTTTAAGATGCAACATGATCTTGATGTGGTAGTGAAAGAAAACACTAAAATGTCCTTCACAAGTAATGAACTTCTGGACAATTAAAGTTATATTCCTCCATGGATTATTTAATAATTCTCTTAGAATTTATTTCTTTTGGACCTTAGGAATGTGCAAAGGAGTACTTACAAATTGACATCAGTTTTCATCTGATATCTTGGATTATTTTGACCATCGATCTCCCTCTAACTTCATTCTTGTAGCTCCACTGGTAGTCTCCTCATTAACTGGAAATGCCAATCCTTGAACTGTAGTTGATTCTCCATTGAAAGTTTGGGTAAATTGTATAGCTATGGATAAATTTTAACCTTGAAATCATTAAAAAAATTCTAACCATCCTGCATGAGTAAAAATTTCCAAGGCTTTGGGGCTTTCTTGGATAATGCTAGTATTGCCAGGCTCAGTGCGATTTTGAGCTCCTCCAATTTTGAGTTATATGCATAGAGATTACTTGCTTTTCTATGCAGACTATTTATTTTTGAACCTTATGGTAGTTTGGTAGTGAATTTAACCAATCAATTGGATAATATCCAAATACTTATAATGATCACAATCATTGCATATTCACGACAACAAATGCTACAAGATTTGATATTTCGTAGCAATGATGTATGGGAGTGTTAAACGTATGATTTCAAATAAAAAATTAGTTGAGAATAATCATAAGATATTTCGAGCTCTTTCAATAGGTTTTCATAGGATTGTAAATGAAGACTATAGGATGGAATTAAGGTCAAATATGCACAGGTCTTAACCTTATATATCCAATGTCCATTCACTTTTTGTAATTTGACCAAGATCTTCCCAAATCAAAACTGAATATTAATAACTTTAGCCTTATTAGCCTCAAATGATCATCATATTGGAAATGCTAAGGAACAAGGATAAGATTTTTATTTTTAAACCTAATGAAAGTTGTTGAACAAGAAATAAGGTAGGTGGATTTTATGGACAATGAGAAGGAAAATGAAGAATATGGACAGGGGTAAAGGTAAATGTATATTATAGGCTATATGTGTGTTTGTGTGTGTTGTTTCCAATTTTCAAGTCTATAAAATAAAATCATAGACATAAATAAGAGTTACCTCAAGTATTCAAGTAAAAACAAATCCTCTAATCATTTGAAACTTGTCTTCAAAAGGCCTGTAATAATAAGTGGTTGTAAGTTAATGTATTGTTAATAGTTTTGTTTCTTCAACTAAGAAGTGAAATATAACTTGAGACAACAATTGAATTCTAGAACTTTTGGACAACCAATAAAATAGAATCTTTGCATGTTTTTGGTAGCTATGAAACTTTGAAATTGTAGATGGTCTCTAGAAAAGATTCAAGGTCCTTCAAGCTGAGAAAAAAGCATTTGCATTTTTATACCCTTCAATCAACCAAAAACATGTTGTATTTTCTTCTTTTTGTTTTTGTTTTTCATTTTTTTTTTCTTTTTCTCAAGTTTTGTCCACTTGTACAACCGGTTTTCAAACAAAACTTTTTTTAACTACACCTCCAGAGAGTTTTTTACAATTAAATTTTATTTTATTATTTTTTATCTTGACAATATCAACCAGAAATCTAGTTTTCTAACATTGCCAAGTCCAATAGTGTCTGTTTCCATCTTTTCACTAATGAAATTTTTTCTTTATTTTTATTATATGTACAATAAACTATATACAAATATGACCTTCACCAGAGGTGTTAGGAAGTAGTAGTTGAAAGTGGAGTAACACTTTCTTTATAATTTCAACCTCCTCCTTTTTTAGTAGATCCTTGACAAACTCTTCTTTTGTTAGTGGTTTTTGATGCAAATGTAACCATTAATAGTGCGAATATTAATTCAACCATTATCATAAACAATGTTTATTCCATAAGGTCCCATCCATTGTAAACAAAAGTTTCCTTTGAAATCTTTATACCGGGAATAAAACCAAAGTTCCCAATCCCCTTCATGAAATTTCTTCTTCTTGATGAATTGGTCATGCCATTTATCTCTTTGTCGCTGAATAATATCAATTTGTTGTATGGTATCTTGACAAAATTCATCAAGTTCATTAATTTGATTTAAACAGTGTTTTTGAGCCTTTGTAAGTTCCATGTATGCTTGTAATACTATACATAAAGTTTTGACTTCAAATTGAATTGGAAAGACAATCTTCTTACTATAAACTAGCTCATATGGAGTGAATCCAGTTGTATTACGCCATGTTGTTCGATAAGCCCATAATGATTTAGGAAGTCTGTTAGCCCAATCTTTCTATTGAAGTTGTATTACCTTTGTAAGAACAGTCTCCAAAACTTTGTTGGTTACTTCAACTTGTCATTGGCTTGCGGGTGATATGGTGTTGATGTTCTCTATGGAATCTGATATTTCTTGTTGATAGACTGTATGAGCTTAGAAGTGAATTGAGTCCCTTTATCGGTGAAAATCTCTCCTGGTACCCCAAACCAAACAAATGTGTCTTCATAAAAAAGTATGTCACTACTTGCTTAGTAGCTTTGGTAAGATCATTTGCTTCCACCCATTTTGTTTCGTAATCAATGCAAACTAGAATGTATGTCTTTTGTCTTGATGGTGGATTGATGGGTCTTACAAAATCAAGGGCCCATTTCTAGAAAGGCTCAATTAATACTTGATTTTGCAATGGAATCTCATCTAATTACACTTTTTTCTCATTCTTTAACAGATGTCGCAACTTATGATGTATTTTCTAGCATATCTGGAAATAATTGGCCAATAGTACCCTAATTGTAGCACTTTGTAAGAAGTCCTTCTATCAACAAAATGTACTCTGCACGGGTCATCATGACATGCTTTCAAAATATTAAATATTTTGTCTTCTCAAAAACAAAGTTGGATAATGTAATCAGGTCATGTTCAGAAGAGTTGTCCTTGGACCCAAGAATACATAGCACTTTGTTGGATAAAAATGTGTTTCTCTCTTAGGGAGAAATGATATTGAAGCTTTCCTATATCTAACTAATTGGAAATATATGTAAACCATGATGAGTGAATAGACAATGCAAACAATTGTTCGTCAAGAAAACATCTTCTACAGGATCATTACTCCCTTCAATATTCAACTGAGAAAGAAAGTCTGCTACAACATTTTCTCTTCCAGCTCTATCACAAATGGTGATGTCATATTTATGTAGCAAAAGTAACCACTAAGTTACCCTACCATTTGTGATTGGTTTCTTCATAAGGCATTTAATGGAAGCATGGTAATTGTGTACAAAGACTGGGAAACCATTGATGTAGTGTCAAATTTTTTTGATTGCATGGACAACGACAAGGAATTCCTTATTTATTACCATTTAATTCAGTTATGCGGAAGAAATGTTTTTATTGATATAATAGATTGCATATTGTTTATGTTCCTCTCATTGTCCAAGTACAACTCCAATGGTTGTATCTGAAGCATGTGTTGAGATATGAAATGGAAAATCCCAATTGGGTCCTCTTAATACAAGTGCTACAGATAAATTTTGTTTTAATGTCTCAAATTTTATTTGACAGGAATTAGTCCAACAAAATTCAACATATTTTGAAATTAATGTGAATAAAGGTGATTCTATTTTGATATAATTTTCTATGAAACAACAATAATATGTTGCATGACCTAAAAATCTATGTACAACTTTTTTATTCATTTGAATTGGAAGTTTAGTGATTACTTCGATTTTTGCAGGGTCAAACTGGATACCACTGGGAGATATATGATGTCCCAAAAACTATGCCCTCTATGAGAAATATATGACATTTTTCATGACTGAAGGATACATTTGTTTCTTGAAATATTTCAATAACTTTCCTTATATTGTTCATTGCTTCATCAAAGGTATTTCCATAGACTATTAAATCATACATGTACACTTCCATGCAGTCATGAGTCAAGTCAGAGAAAATTACAAGCTCGGCCCTTTGGAATGTGGTCGAAGCATTACATATTCCAAACAATAGAACTCGGTATGCAAAAGTACCCCATGGGAAGGTGAATGTTGTCGTGTCTTGATCTTCAGGGGCTAACTGAATTTGACTGTACCCACTGAAGCCATCAAGGAAGGAAAAGTATTTCTTCCCTGCTAGGGAATCTAAAACTTGATCAATAAAAGGTAAAGGAAAGTAGTCCTTACAAGTAGTCTTATTCAATTCTCTTTAATCCACACAGACTCTTCATTTCCTATTTAACTTTAAATAATAACAAGTGGTGAGACACACTTACTATCAGAAATAAGATAAATGAAATCTACATCTAATAGTTTCTGCAACTCAGTTTTGACTATTTCTCGAAGTGCAGGATTCATCCTTTGTTGAGGTTGTCTAATTGGTCAGAAGTTATACTGGACATATATGTGATGAGTGCACAAACTAGGATGAATTGCCTTCATATCTGTATAATCCCAAGCAAATTGCTTAGCATGCAATTGTAACAACTCAATCAACCTTTGTTTTTGTGGCTCTTCTAATTGAGGATTTATGCTGAGTGTTTTTCTTGGAAATATTTCTACATACATGCTATGTATTTTAGATGTGGTATACAGATAAGTTGGAATTGATTGAAACTCTCTTTGAAATATAGAGAAAGGTCGATTTTCTTTTATCATGTGCATTATGTGATTAGTAGGTGAATCAAGATTAGTAATAAGATCACAAATAAGATCATATTTATTCTTTTCCTTAAAGGAAAAAGATGTCAATTCAATCATAAATATTTGTTGGAATTTTCCATCATCACTACCCCCATTTCCTATCCATATAGGACCTGTTTCATGAGCAGGACTTGATTTAGTTGGTGGATACAATGTAATTTTATTTGTAGAAGAACCCTGAGAGATGTTCATGTCTCTAGATCTACACCCAATAAAGGAATCAACTGTGTCCAACCAAGGCATTCCCAAAATCAAGGGGTATCCCCCAATATTTGATTTGGGTAGTAGAACCATGAAATCAGCAGGATAATCCAAGGAGTCTATAGAGATAATTGTACCTTCTAGGATACCTTTAGGTTGTGCATTGGATTGATCTACTAACTGGAGAATAGTAGTAGTTTGACGAGGATTATTTAACTGAAGTTTCTCCATTGTCTCTTTAGTCATGACATTTATAGCAGCTCCCATATCTATAAGAGTATTTGAGATGCAAATGTTATTAATGTGGACATATACAATAAGAATTTATGGATATGTGTACTTAGTAGTCAATATGTTTTCAAGCATCAAATAAGTTAAATGACCAAGTACTTGAACTGTTGGAGGATTCTTTCATTTTCATCCTAGTTTCTTCAAACATATTTCTCTAACAACTCTAGCATAGATAGGTACATCTTTTATGGCCTAAAACAAAGGAATTTTAACACAAAGATTTTTCAATTCCCCACAAAAACCAAATTCAGATTTTTTAATGGATTTTTCAATGGTTAATCTTTCAGGATATGAGGGAGTTTGGCCATGACTTGGTTGATATGATTTTTCTGGGGAGTTGGATTATTTCTCTAAAGAAGGTTTATTAGTTATATTATTTGATTCAAACAAATTTCTCCTCATTATCTTGTTCCAAAATGATAGGATAATTTGAATTATATCACTCTGCAACTTTATCCCCATAATCTTGTTCCTCAATGACGGGGGAAGTGAGATTGACTACCTTCCCTGATCGGAGATTAATGTATTGAAGTTATATAGGGGAGATAAGATAAGTCAGATAATTGGGGAACTCAACATTGTAAGCGTGTTGAGCTACTTTATTATTTGGTTTAGGATAAAGTTGGGAAGGAATTTGAGTTGGCCTTTGGGGTGTTTGGGATGGTGGTAATTGTAATTGTGGTTGAGGTTGTGACTGTTAAAATGGAAGTTGTGGTTGAGGAGAAAACGGTTGAAAATGTTGTTGTGACATATTTCCATAAGGAAAATAACCTCACCAACCTTTTTCCCAAGATTGGTTTTGACCTAGGGGGTCCATTGTGTTGGGTATGTGTTATATTATTTGCATGACCAAACCCCAGAAAAAAAAAATTGGTGATGTTTGTGTCTGTTTTTTAGCAGTTTTTCGGAACATGGTTTTCATCGATGGTTTTCTAATTTTGGTTAACGAATTAGGGTTGTTGACTAATCTGAGTCAATGGATTAGGTATTTTGGATGTCGCGGGATCCTATATATATTGTATTGTAAACAATGAAGATACATGATGAATAAAGAATTAGAGGTGCATCACTAAACAAGTTGTTGTTTTTTCTTGTTTGGGTTTCCAGGGTAAAATATTTGTGTAATGTGTGTGTGTGTGTGTGTCATTGTATATTTTGTTAAATTTTTAATTAAAATAAAGTACCAAGGCAAGTGTTTCTCTTCCCTAGGCGCCTAAGGGGGAGAAAGTGCCTAATGTGGGTCCTAGTCATTTAATTTGTGAGATGCAAATTAAAAGGTGACTTTATGACTAAAGTGAGGGTGAGTGAAGAGACACCAAATCTCAGCCACCCATCTAATATAATCTCAACCGCTAGATTAGAAAACCCCTCACCTTCCCTCATGAGGTCGATTAGGGAAAGGGAGCGCACCCATTCTTGATTAGTTCATTCATTTCTTGTTGAGAGAACAAGAGAGAGATGGGAGAGGCCGAGCTTGAGAAGAGAGATAGCATTTGCTGAAGGAGAGCATGCATCCCAAGGCAAAGAGAAGCATGGATTTCGAGGCAGCAGGCAACAAGGAAGAACAGGTCATACCATACGTATTTCTGAAGGCCGTACAACAATAAATGTGCACAAAAATCGAGGTGGACAGCAGTTGTGTTTTCTGAGAGTATTGGCACACTTTTCAAGGTTGTCGTACAACATTTAATTGGCACAAAAATCGAGGAAGGAGCTGGGCACACTTTTATGGGTGAGAAAATTCCGTACAGTTCATATGGACCTGCACAGAAATCGAGGGTCGTACCACAAAAAATTCTGGGCACATTTTTCAAGGTGTTGGCATGTTTTTCAAGGCATTTTTTCCTGCTGGGTTTTTCGTACAGTCTTGGCAGAATTTTGGGCGTAAATTTTGAGACAGTCCGTACAGCATTAATTTCTGGGACAACTGTACAGTTGTATGGATTTCTGGTTCAGAAATCGAGGAGCAAAGCTACAGGAATGTCCAAATAAGTTTGTGTAAATTTCTGAAGATGAATATGTTGTAAAAGAATTTCTCAGAAGCCCATAAATAATAAAAATCCCTCTCTCACTGGTTTTCCCCTTGTGGGTTTTTCCAGGGTCAAAGTTAGACCAAACATATCTGTCTATAAATTTTCTGAGTTTTGCATACTGCTGATATTTTATTTCTGCGTTGAAAACGATGTTCAAAATCCTCATGTTTCAGTTCTAAAGTTTATTTTCTGCTAATTTTTTATATGTTGAAACTGGGTTTGGGCATTTAACTTTGGCTGAAAAATCAGTGAGACTGAAATTGGGTTGGGGTCTGAAATTTTAACATGGTATCAGAGCTGAGTTGAAGGGAAGCAGAGATTTTAGCAGACAAAAAGTTGGGACAATAGATACTTCACAAGGCAGATTTTTGAATTTGTGATTTTCAGCAGAAAAAGGGTTATGGGTACTGGTTTGAGAGTTGAGGACAGACTTGATGGGGAAGCAAATTTTGGTGCTTGTAAGGAGAGGATGATCTTGCTTTTGCAAGAGAACGAGTTGTGGGACATTGTGGAGAATACCACTACTCATCTTGTTGTGGTACCTAATGATGTTACTCTTCTTGCAGCCTATACTAAGAAGAGTATCAAGGCTAAGAGATTTATTCTTGATGCCATCAAGGATCATTTGATTCCTCACTTGACGGGGAAGACACATGCCTATGAGATGTGGGAGTCTTTGACTAAATTGTACCAGAGTACAAATGAGAACCGGAAAATGGTTTTGAGGGAAAAACTAAAGAGCATAAAAATGACCAAGGCTAAAAATGTGGTCACATACCTTACTAGATTGACACAGGTAAGGGATGAGCTTGGAGCTGTGGGGGAATCCATAGCTGACAATGATCTTGTGAGAACAACATTGAATGGTGTTCCCAAACAATGGGATGTTTTTGTGGAGGGAATTGTTGCTAGGGAGAAGCTTCTCAGTTGGGAACGTCTTTGGGATGACTTTGTACAGGAGGATACCCGAAGAGGTTATGTACATGGCAGTTCATCTACTGGTCATGAGGAGGAGAATGTGGCTCTTTCTACCACTAGCAAGAAGAAGTTCAGAAAGGGTCCAAAGGGAGGATAGAAGCCCAAGGGTGAAGGGAAAAAAGACATGAGAAAATTCAAGTGCTTTTCTTGCCATAAGTTTGGGCACTATACAGGACAGTGTCCAAACAAGAAGAAGAAACAAACAACAGCTTCAACAGAGGTGGAAGAGTTTTCCACCAAGTTTGAGAAGGCATTTTCCTTGATTGCATGTCTATCATCGAGGACCACTACTACAGATGCTTGGTATATTGACAGTGGTGCCTCTCGCCATATGACAGTAGTTTGTGAGCATCTGATAGATCTTACACAGTGTGGAGATGCAGAGGTAGTGCTTGGAGATGACCAGGAGGTCAAGGTGGTTGGTTGTGGGATTGTATCATTTCGGAGGGAGTCTTTGCCTCCCATGACTTTGACAAAGGTTCTTTATGTTCCAGGCTTGAATAAAAACTTAGTATCAGTTTCTACTATTGAGGAGAAGGGCTATGAGATCTTGTTCTGTGATGGGAATGTGCTCCTTTTCCCCAAAGGTTCTAGCATAACTTCGGCCAAAGTGATAGGTACTAGACATGAGAGGTTGTACAAGTTTTTGTTCCAACCAATGAGAACATTGATTCATTCTACCAGCAGTAGCAGTGACCTATGTGAGATATGGCACAGGAGGATGGCACATTTGCACAATGGGGCTTTGCGAGTTCTGAGGGAGATGGTGACGGGAGTTCCAGATTTCAGCTCAGAGCACCATGAGTTGTGCAAGGAGTGTACCTTGGGAAAGTACACCAAGACTGCTTTTTCGAGCAGTGACAGTAGAGCAGCAAGGATACTTGATCTTATACATTCATATGTATGTGGTCTGATGTCTTCGGAATCGTTAACTAGATCCCTATACTATGTTGTATTCATTGATGACTTCTCTCGGAAGTCCTAGATTTTCTTCATGAAGACCAAAGGACAGGTCTTCAGTCGGTTCCAAGAGTTCAAAGCTCTTGTGGAGAACCAGACAGGGAAGAAAATCAGAATCCTAAGATCTGACAATGGGGTTGAGTATAACTCCAAGGAGTTCATGGATTTTTGTGCAAGAGAGGGCATCAGGAGGGAGTCGATTGTTCCTTACAACCCGCAGTAGAATGGGGTTGCAGAGAGGAAGAACAGGGCCATTGTTGGGGTTGCGAGAGCCATGCTACATGATCAGGGGTTGCCACTATTTCTATGGGTTGAGGCATGCTACACTGCATTCTATATGCAGAACAAGAGTCCTCACAAGGCTGTGGGGAGCATGACTCCTCAGGAGGCTTTCTCTAGGAAGAAGCCTGAGGTGGGGCACTTTCAGATTTTTGGGTGCATCACTTATTCATATGTCCCTTCTAAGAAGAGGACAAAGCTGGAGCCCATGGTAGAGAGAGGGATCTTTGTTGGGTACAGTGAGACTTCAAAGGCTTTCTGTATTTACCTTCCTTCCTTGAGAAAGACTGTCTTGAGGAGGGATGTCAGATTTGAGGAGGACGGAGCCTTTAGGAAGTCTAGAGGGATAGAGAGAGGTGAGTAGTTTTCACCTCAGATTCAGGTGAGCCCACAACAGATTACAGTGACATAGAGTTCGGGGCCACCAACTTCGGTGACGATGGGTTCACAGGTGACAGGGCCACAGAGTTCATGTTCGTAGGCTACCGGTCCATAGGTTTCAGGATCAGGTACTTCAGGGTCTACTACACGATCATTGTCTTCAGCAGATGGGGTTGAGCAGGGAGAGTCCCCTCCATAGGACACTACTTCAGAGAGGAGGATGCCCAAGTGGCTTAAGGACACTTTGAGGGAGGCATAGGGTTCAGTGGGGAATCCCAGACAGGCAGTGAGGGAGAGTAAACCTCCCAAGAGGTTTTATAGCTACATCGCGATGGTGAGCAGTATTCAGGAGTCTGAGCCTTCCACTTTTGAGGAGGCCTCTAGTAGACAGGTATGGAGAGATTCCATGATTAACGATGTTTGGGAAGTTGTTCCTAGACCTGAGGGGAAGTGAGTGGTGACTTCCAGATGGCTCTACAAGCTAAAGCATGTTGTGGATGGCAGCATTGAGAAGTACAAAGCTCGTTTTGTGGCTCGGGGGTTTTCATAGGTTGAGGGAGTTGACTATGATGAGACCTTTGCGTCGGTTGCTAGATACACTTCGATCAGGGCAGTGATCTCCATTGCAGCAGAGATGGGTTGGAAGATCCACCAGATGGATCTGAAGACCGCATTTCTGAATGGTCTAATAGAGGAGGAGGTGTATATTGAGTAGCCATTGGGCTTTGAGGTGCATGGGAGAGAGTCGCATGTGTGTAGACTGAAGAAGGCATTGTATGGACTAAAACAAGCTCCTAGAGCTTGGTATTCGAGGATAGATGCCTCTTTTCAGTAGTTGGGTTTTGAGAAGAGTGAGGCGGATCCCAACCTGTACTTCATTATGGTTGGAGAGGATCCTCTCATTCTTCTGCTTTATGTGGATGATCTTTTCATTACAGGGGCAGAGAGACTCATCAGCAGCTGCAAGGAGAGCCTTGCTTCATAGTTTGAGATGACTGATATCGGACTGATGCATTATTTTTTGGGATTGGAGGTTTGGTAGGAGCCTGGACACATCTTCCTAGGACAGGGGAAGTATGTGTGTGACATTCTGAGAAAATTTCAGATGGGAGATAGTAGGCCCATGACCACTCCCATGATTACCAACTGGAAGAAGCTTCATTCTTCTGAGTCACAGTTGGTGGATTCCACTTTGTATCGTCGGTTGATCAGGTCATTGATGTATTTGGTCAATACCAGGCCAGATATTTGTTTTGTTGTTAACACTCTCAGTCAATTCATGGTGGAGCCTAGGAGAGTGCACTGGGTGGCAGCAAAACATGTGCTCAAGTATCTTTGTGGTACGGTAGATTATGGTTTGGACTATCATAGAGGAGATGGAGTTCGTCTGGTTGGCTATACAGACTGAGATTGGGTAGGATGTGTCAGTGATAGGAAAATCACTTTAGGGTGTTGCTTCGGATTGGGATCAGTAGTTGTGTCTTGGTTCAGTCGGAAGCAGAAGTCAGTGGCTTTGAGTTCCGCAAAGGATGAGTATATGGCAGCTAGTCAGGCCAGTTGTGAGGCCCTTTGGCTTCGCAAGATGTCGATGGGATTGTTCGGTTTGCAGTTGAGGCCTATTGTGATTTACTGTGATAATCAGAGTTGTATCAAACTCTTGGAGAATCCAGCTTTTCATGACCGGTCTAAGCATATCGAGATTCAGTATCACTTCATCCATGATTATGTTCAAAGAGGAGATCTGGAGCTATAGTACATACTTACCAAGGCATTGAACAGGGGCAAGTTTGTATTTTTCAGGGACAAGCTTGGAGTGGTGAGTAACACTTTCCTCGGTATGAGGGAGTGTTAAATTTTTAATTAAAATAAAGTACCAAGGCAAGTGTTTCTCTTCCCT
>ML803892.1:25456-44250 GCA_009831015.1 Picea engelmannii
AATTAAAAGGTGACTTTATGACTAAAGTGAGGGTGAGTGAAGAGACACCAAATCTCAGCCACCCATCTAATCTAATCTCAACCGTTAGATTAGAAAACCCCTCACCTTCCCTCATGAGGTCGATTAGGGCAAGGGGGCGCACCGATTCTTGAGTAGTTCATTCATTTCTTGTTGAGAGAGCAAGAGAGAGCTGGGAGAGGTCGAGCTTGAGAAGAGAGACAACATTTGTTGAAGGAGAGCATGCATCCCAAGGCAAAGAGCAGCTGGATTTCAAGGCAGCAGACAACAAGGAAGAACGGGCCATACCGTATGGATTTTTGAAGGCCGTACAGCAATAAATGTGCACAGAAATCAAGGTGGACAACAGTTGTGTTTTCTAAGAGTATTGGCATGCTTTTCAAGGCTGTCGTACATCATTTAATTGGCAAAAAAATCAAGGAAGGAGTTGGGCACACTTTTTTGGGTGAGAAAAGTTCGTACAGTCCGTATGGACCTGCACAAAAATCGAGGGTCGTACCACAGAATATTTTGGGCACGTTTTTCAAGGTGCTGGCATGTTTTTCAAGGCATTTTTCCTGCTGGGTTTTTTGTACAGTCTTGGTAGAATTTTGGGCACAAATTTTGAGACAGTCTATACAACATAATTGTTGGGACAGTCGTACAGTTGTATGAATTTTTGGTTCATAAATCGAGGAGCAAAGCTACAGGAATGTCTAGATAAGTTTGTGTAAATTTCTAAAGATGAATATGTTGTAAAGGAATTTCTTAGAAGCCCATAAATAATAAAAAGCCCTCTCTCACTGGTTTTCCCCTTGTGGGTCTTTCTAGGGTCAAAGTTAGACCAAAAATCTCTGTCTATAAATTTTCTGAGTTTTGCATACTGCTGATATTTTATTTTTGCGTTGAAAACAATGTTCAAAATCCTCATGTTTCAGTTCTAAAGTTTATTTTCTGCTAAGTTTTTATATGCTGAAACTGGGTTTGGGAATTTAACTTTGGCTAAAAAATCAACGAGACTGAAATTGGGTTGGGGTCTGAAATTTTAACATCTTTTATGTTTCATTGAGAATTCATTTGCAATAATTAATTGTACAAGGTTAAAATATACACATTGTGGCCATGATGTTGGTGGATACCAAGTGGCAGAGGGGTTCTGCAAGTGTTGTTGATTGACCCAAAGTGCATTGTAATATTGAGAAGGATTAGGATGAATAAAAACTCTCTCACCTGGAGAGAGTTGCTCACAGGCTTGACAACCTGCCTCTTCAACCACGAGCCTGACAACCCGCCTCTTCAACCAATCTTCAACTCGATTCCAACAAGGTGAGGACAACAACAAAGGTTCAATATAGCTCAGGGAATGGCAACAACCAAAAGTTCGGTAAGGCAGAGTATGGCTCGGTTTTGGCAAGTGAAGATATGCTGGGCTTCACAGGAAAACACAGGTCGGCTGCCCCAGTTAGCAGTTTCATAGGTGCGTGAAGATGCATAGGTCGACGACTGAGGCCAAAACTGGTTAGGCGAGGATCGAAGAATGGGAAGCGAACCCCCCAACAAACTGACTTTCCCAGCTAAAATTTCATGTGCTTGAGCTGACACATGTTTCCCATGAAGCACGTTCCTTTCCATTTGGAAGTCACCCATCCTTCCAAAAGAACTTAGGATAAAAACATATCTGTCTAATCAGTTTTTGGAATAATAATAAATTATTATTCTCTTGGACTTAAGCCCTTAAACTTATCCCCTCTTTCCAACCTCTCAACCCCCTCTCCCTTACCCATCCTAGTGGAAGCTTAGTCCCACATCACTCTTTCTTCGTGGTCAGTTTACACGCAGTGATGTTTTTATATTACTAATATGAAAAGTTACATGTACAAAAAAAGGCTCCTGGCCTTTGGCACCTAGGCTCTTTGGCCTAATAAACACATAATCCCATAGCTTATAATTTCTCGGCTCACCAGCCTACAAAACATGTTTAAATTTCATAATACAACTGGGGCTCATCCTTATGGATATTACAATCCCCTTCCCTTATTTTTTCACTGTCCTCAGTGCAACTTATTTACACAGCATCAGCAAGATTTTCAAAATCTTCAAAAAGATGTGGGTATTCTTCCCACATAGCATCCTCATGCTCCCATGTCACGTTCTAAGGACCGTACCAGGTCCTATGGACCTTTACAAGCCCTATGGATTGATTCCGAAACGGTTTTCTCTTTCGGTCCAATATGTGCACTGGATGCACGTACAAGATGCATTCTTGCTCCACTTGAATCACATTCTAATCCAGGAGCATCGCCTTCAAAGTCAAAACGCAAGCGTGGAAGCAAAGGAATGACATCTCAACACGACAAATTTTACATAAGAAATTAACTCAGAATTAAATCGAGTTGTTGAGATATTTTTGAAAGCAACATTTTTAAATATATCGTGTTTGTAAAGTTGTGAAGGACTGTAAGGGGTTGCAGATATAGAGTGTTGACTCTTATCTGTCAATAACTGTTAGTTATTGTAATAGGACAGATTAGGTAACCACTAAAATTTTGATAGGATAGGTTACAGATAGGACGATGAGAGCTCATGGAGTCGATCCTTAGATAGTTTATTGTTGCATTGTAATAGATCATAATGTATGAGTATTGTAAGAGATCAGAGGGATCAATAGAACAAAGTAGAGTAGAAGAAACACTATGTATTTTGTTTTCATGAATAAATAGAACAGATAGAATTGTCCCAAATCCTTGGACTATGTTCATTTGATGTATGGATGAATGAATGTTATATTCTATGTATGTGATTTATTTCAGTTTGTTCATGTATGATTGTTCGAGAGATTGACTGTATGAGTTCGTGACGAAACTGGATGAGTTTCAATTGTTTCTCTTCTAACACTCGTATTCAAGGTGTGCATATCAAACACAAGGAATGCGTCGATTAAGTCTTGGAGTCACTCAGATAATTTCAGAGAGAAAAAAGGAAACTTAGACCAGGTGCAAGGTGTGCACAACGTCAAGAAGCGACCAAGCATCGAAGAACCCAGAACAGAGAACGCCAGGTGTGAGAGAAGAATTTATTTTCAAGAAATCCTTTGAACTGAGTTATCGAAATCCTGATAACGTAAGGTGTGCGTGGGAAATCAATATCCACTTAAGGATAAATATCATAAGGGATAGAACTTTTCATAAGTGTTAACGAGATCCAAGAGTTAGACCCATAGGAGAAGCAAAGGTTTGAAGACTTTGAAGACTTGGAAAATATTCTAAGTCACACAGGAATCAAAAGCTTAGGAGAGAGGAGCAACAGTGGTTGTTGGATCATAGCATAATGGATCAACAACCGTCTAATCAGGGTAAGGTGCACGAGCCTTAGTGCTTCACACACAAAGGAGAGAGAAACCTCACCAGAGTTGAGAACTAAGATTTCCAAAGCCCGAAGAGCCGGAAACCCGAAGTAGAATCGTAGTTGTCCGATTGCAGGAACAGATATGAGCCGTCAGATTGTTCGGGAAATATTTCAAGTGTCGGATCGCTAGAGTGGGTCAGAACCATTAGATACCGTGAGTCCAGAAGGAGGCAAGTTTGAAACTTGAAACACCTAAAGCGCGGAGAGCCGGAGAGCCGGAGCAGATTTGGACCGTTAGATCTAGGAGGATACATGTCGACAGGTCAAAAGATCTAGAGGAAGGCATAGGGTGAAGTGTTGAAACACCCGAAGCCCAAAGATCCGAAGATCCAAGAGTCGTCAATCTATAAGCGGCCACTTGGCAGTAGATCACAAGATTCGGGTAAAGTTGTTGTGGAGTTTCGGTTAAGAACTGAGACTGTCAAACCCTGAAGACCCAAAGTGATTCGGAGTCGTCAGATCTCGGAGAGACGTGGCATAGATCCATGCACTCCGGATAAAGTCCCAAAGTAATCCTCAATCATTGGATCAAGAGGACACGTGGTATTAATCTGCATACTTTGCGGGGAGATAAAAGTTGAGAGTTGAAAAGTCTGAAGTCCGAAGATGCGAAGGGATCGTAGTCGTTGATCCTAGGAGGTCACATGTCAGTGGATTAGAGACTTTGGATAGAATCTAAAGAAGGAAAGAGTTGAATTTTGAGAACTCCGGAGCCCAGAGTTTCGAAGTGATCAACATTGTTGGTTGACGGGATAGGTGTCTGCAGATCATCAACTCCAGGGAATTGTAGTACGGAAGAGAGTTGGGTCTGATATTTCAAAACCCCGAAGTCTGAAACAGCAAAGAGATCACACCCATTGATTTTGAGGGAGCAGATTTAGTTCGTACATTTGAAAGGCTCAAGTTTGAGCTATCGATTCAGACAGTATCATCAAGATTGCAAGATCGACGATCCCGTAGCATTGCGGGGACATGACTAGCGTGGAGTTTAAAATATTGAGCGAGGGCCTCAATCCAAACCGTAGTTTCATAAAGAAGACACGTGGAGGTTGGAGGATCATTGTGGGCCCAAAAACAGTTTTAATTCAAACCACTTGTAGTCGCGTCCGCAATCGCGTGGTCATCACCAACGTCACATCAAGAGGGCTTATCAAGAAAAGCAGCTAACGCCCGACACTTCAAGATTTCATAGGAGAGCGAAAGGGAAGGTTGTGGGTGCCATTAAACCTACAACAAGAAGCCAAAGGGGCCTATGTATAGTCACAGAAGGAAACCATCAAGGTTTCAAAGAGTCACTTGACTCAAGAATCGTAGATCCAAGATCGAGAGGTCACGTAGCCCTACGGGGAAGTAGGGGGGGTTGCATCACATTATGTACAATCATGGATGCAGGCAATGCAAACATATATGCAACTGGTCCAATCCTTTCTAGGATTTCAAATGGCCCAAAATATATGGCTGCCAATTTGGAAGAGTTTCCCAGCTTCAGGGAACTTCTATTGGCTTTTACTTTCAAGAAAACATGATCACCCACTTTAAACTCCCTGTGGGTTCTGTTCTTATCAACATAACTTTTCTATCTATCTTGGGAAACTTTCAAATTATGCTTAATCTTCAACATTTGTTCTTCCATTTCCTTAAGCAACTCTGGCCCAACCATTTCCCTATCAACTGGGTTATCCCATCTTACTGGGGTGTTTCACTTTCTTCCATAATGTGATTCAAATGGGCTCATCTTCGGTGATTCTTGATACCCATTGTTGTAGGAAAATTCTACCAAGTGTATGTAGTCTTCCCATTTAGATGGTTTGTCCATCACATACATCCTTAGCATATCTTCTATCACTTAGTTCACCCTCTCTGTCTTCCCATCAGACTCCGAATGATAAGTTGTGTTGAAGTTCATATTCGTTTCGAACCCTTTGAATAACCCTTTCCAAAATTTTGAGGTGAATTCCGGGTCTCTCTCAGACACAATTGTCTTGGGAATATCGTGCAATTGTGCTACTTCCTTCATATAGATATCAACAACATTAGTTGCCTTGTTTGTAGTTTTTAATGGAATAAAATGGGCAGATTTTGTAAGTTTATCCACCACCACCGTGATGGAATCATGTTGCTTGCTGGTTCTGGGAAATCCTATGATGAAATCCATTGTCACCACTTCTCACTTCCACTCAGGAATGGGTAAAGGTTGTAGCAACCCTATTGGGTGCCTATGTTCAGCTTTGACCTTCTGACACTCCATACATCTAGTGATGTATTCTGCAATTTCCTTCTTCATGCCTGGCCAAAAGTAATGGCTCTTGACTACTGCCACTATTTTATGATATCTAGGGTGCCCAGCGTAAGGCACATTATGCATTTATTTCAAGATCATTATTCTCAATTCCTAGAAATTAGGTACATAGATTCTATTTGCGTACAGGAGTGTTCCTTCAGCTTCTAATTTATAATCTTCCAATTTCTATAGCATCTTACCTTGTTGTAGCTTTGCCACCAATTCCATGTACTGCAAATCTGCATTTGTAGCTTCTAAAATTATGCCTTTAATATTAGTTCGATACATGTTAATAGTCGTAGCATGTAGTTCATGCACTCTCCTGCTGAGTGCATCAGTCACTTTGTTCTCCTTTCCTTTGATATGCTTGATATCAAAGTCGTACTCACCAAGGAATTCCAACCATCTACTCTGCCTAGCATTACATGTTGGTTGATCAAACAAATACTTCAGACCGTTATGGCCTATCCTCAGTTCAAACCTCCTTCCCATGAGGTAGTGCCTCCATTTCTTCAGGGCCTGCACTATGTCTGCCAACTCCAAATCATGAGTTGCATAGTTCTTTTCATTATCCTTCAGCTTTATGGATTTATAACATATCACAAACCCATTCTCACTGAGGATTCTACCCAATCCTTCTTTGCATGCATATGTACACACTACAAAATCTTCATTCAGATCTGCAATCCTTAGGATTGGAGCACTGGTTAACAGTTGCTTCAATTGTTGGAAGCTTCTCTCACATTCTTTCGTCCATTAAAATTTCTTCTCCTTCCTTTGCAAGGAAGTGATGGGGTGATCTAGCCTTGAGAACCCTGCAATGAACCTTCTGTAATAGCTAGATAGACCCATAAAGGATATGACTTCAATCACATTCTTAGGCACTGACCATTCTCTGATGGCTTCTATCTTC
The DNA here is from genome assembly GCA_009831015.1 of Picea engelmannii. Classification (NCBI taxonomy): domain Eukaryota; kingdom Viridiplantae; phylum Streptophyta; class Pinopsida; order Pinales; family Pinaceae; genus Picea; species Picea engelmannii. The sequence continues at coordinate 32,053 of ML803892.1, forward strand.
TCAGGATCCATGACTATCCCATCCTTTGAAATGATATGCCCCAAGTAATGGATCTACTTTTGATAAAATGAGCACTTGCTCAATTTGGCATACAGTTGGTGCTCTCTTAGCACCTACAACACCATCTTCAAATGATGTTCATTCTCTTCCTCCGACTTGGAATACACCAGGATGTCATCCAATAATACTATGAAAAACTTATCTAGATATTCCCTGAATACACCATTCATTAGGCACATGAAAACAACAGGTGCATTTGATAACCCAAATGTCACCACTATGAATTCATAATGACCATACCTTGTTCTGAAGGTAGTCTTATTGATGTCTTCATCCTTTATCCTTACCTAGTGTTACACTGACCTGAGATCTATTTTTGAAAATATCCTGGCATCCTTCAACTGATCAAAGAGATCGTCGATCATTGGCAAAGGATACTTGTTCTTAATAGTCACTTTGTTCAACTGTCTGAAAGTGATGGACAATCTTAATGTCCCGTTTTTCTTCTTCACGAATAGGATCGGGGAACCCCAAGTTGACACACTTGGGTGTATATACCCCTTCTTCAGAAGTTATTCAAGATGCAGTTGCAGTTCTTTCAGCTCTGGTGTACCAATTCTGTAAGGAGTGTTTTGACACTGGAGTTGCTCCAGGCATCAGGTTTACAGAGAAATCAATATCTCTCTTCGGGGGTAGTCCGGGTACCTCCTGGAATACATCTTCAAACTCTTTTAATATTGCATGGTCTTCAATATTTGACACTATATCCTCAGGTGCTTCTTCCATATGAGCTGCAAATATTTGGCAACCCTTCTTGTAACACGTCTTCAGCTGCATTGCTGAGATTTCTCTGACAGTAACTGCCCTTGGGATTCCCTACACTTTCCTTGGGTTTCCTTCCTCATCCAGGCAAGTGAATTCCTTGCTACGATAGTCTAACATGGCATGGTGTTGGTCCAACCAATTCATCCCAATTAGATAGTCATAGGATCCTAAAGGTAATATGTTCAATTCAACCCTTGTGCTCAGTCCATTCATGTCCACTGGACAGGACTTAACCAACTCAACAATCTTTCTATTGGCTCTTGTAGCCAGCTGCACTAACCAATATTTTCCATGCTTGCTTCTTGCCAAATGCAAACTTTCCACCATTCTAGGATATATATAACTATGACTAGCCCCTGAATCAATTAAAATAGTAAAGGTATGGTTATAGATCATACATTCAACTTCAATCATGTGTGATTGAAATTCAGCTTGCTTATTCTCCAGGGCTGCATAGATAATTGGTATTCTACTGCCCATGTCCTCCACTATTTCTACTTGTTGAACATTGTGGACATCTCTCACTTTTCCATTTTTGTGGGGACAATCTTTATACTTGTGGTTTTCCTGACAACCCCAACATTGAATGGGCGTCTTCCTTAGTCTTTGTCCCCCTACTTCAGTCATTCTCTTCTCTATAAAGATGGTTGTCCTTGAGGACTTTTTCTGAAAAAGGGAGGTTTGTTTCCCTTCTGCTTCTGCTCTTTCTTGAACTTCTTCTTGTCATCCCAAGCCTTCCGAAAAGTGGGATTTTGTCTTTGTTGCTCATATAAGCATTTTTCTCTCCTTGTAGTTTCTTCCATAGTTTTAGGATCATCATACTGGATCTTTTCACCGATGGAAGGTGGCAGTCCACTCAGATACCTTTGAATTTTGACAGTCTCATCTTTGATGAAAGGGACATACTTAAGCAATTCTAAAATCCTTCACTCATATTCATCAATGGAAATACTTCCTAGCTTGAGTTCAAATAACTCTTTCATCTTTATGTCATAGTATCTCTTAGTTAAGTATTTCTTTTCGAAATACTTCTTGAATTACTTCCAAGTAACATTTTTCTCTTTAATGTGTTGCACCTGCACAAGTTGATCCCACCACATGGATGCCTTTCCTTTCAGTTGATAAATTTCATTCTTCCTTCTGCATGAGAGGAATAATTTTGTGGTTGGAAATATTTCCTCATGCCAAAAATCCCTATCTCAACATCTTCCTCCTTCTAGTGCTCTCCATCAAACGTAGGAGGTTTAATCTTGTTCATTTCTCCCTTCAGTTCATCCACTCCAGATCTCCTATGATTTCTGATAGGAGATGGGATTGAAATATTGTGTTCCCTCCTCTTAGATTTCCCTTGGGAGTGATGATGGTGTCTACCAACACTCATTGATTTCCTCCTTTCATCATGAGACCCATGACTTACTAATTTACTGGAGTCACTCCCCATATCCAATTTCTTTTCTATCATTTTCAGGCTTTGTATCAACTTTATGTTGAATTCTCCCTATTGTTCCCTGGATTTCATGAAATTTTTGTTATTTGCTCGGGATTTCAATGATTCTCATCATGTTTCCCTCCTTATCCATCTCTTCTCCATGCCCATTGGAGTTCGATCCTTCAACTCCCAAATGGACATCCATTCCTTTAGCTTCATTCTTTGAACTGAAAGAATTTCGTGCCTCCTCCATTTTCTGCACTCTGTAGCAATTCGGTTTGGTTCTGACAATCGTTAACTCTACAAACACAATTTGAAGTCAACCAAAAAATTTCAAGACATCGGTCCTTAAAAAATTCCACAGTATTCATAAACCAATCTGATTCAAAGAAAAAAATTGGATTCCATTTTCTTTCTCAGCTCTGCTCTATTCTATAATAATTTTCGAGAACTAGCCCCTTTCTCTTAGCCCCCAACCCACGCGACCATGGGTTGTGGCCAAGCACTAGGTTGATAGGCTCTTATTCTGAATTTCGAGCCTCCGGCTTCGGAAGTTTTCAAAGCACATCCCAACAAATCTCTTGGAGTTCTGGATTACCGAACTCACAAAGTAGGGTAGATCGACAGTCCACGTCTACCCAGCATCTAATGGCTGGCACTCACTATGGAACCTCAAGCATATGAGTTCTGAGACTTTGGAGCTTTGGGACTTCGGGACTTCGGAGGATTTCACATCTGCAACACCCCCCCCCAAAAAACCACGAATCGTTAATCTTCGAACACTTCCATGTCACCTTTTGTGACGTCATTCTGTCATGTCACTTCGGCTTACGAGACTTCAGAAGGTTCTTCCTTTCGTGCCCTATGAACCATCCTTCTGGAGTGTCAAGTCGTTGGACTTCACAACTGGCGGCACACATCCAATGGGACCCACGGCTTTCGTGATTGAACTAAGATATCAGATAGTCACATCACTTAATGATTTTCAAATTGCGGGGGCATGCATCCACGGTTTGGAGTAACCCACCTTTCATCCAACAATTCCTTTGATGCTGACACATATCCCTCCCCAGTAAAATCGTGGTTTGGATTGCGGGACCACCCTGGGAAATTAAATCTCGTGCAATTTGGGTTCCCACAATGCCTCCTTGCCATCGATATTTATGTATCTTGATCAACGCCAGTGTGGGCCTGTCGTATATTAACCTTCAACTACGTTATGTAAACCAGGTCCCATATAGTACAGCTGACAACATTCCAGGTGGGGGCACATGGCAGGTATAGGGGAGGTCCATGTCACCTCCAGGTAACGTCGTCATGACTCACCACTTCAACTCTTTGGGCTTCAGAGCTTCGGACTTCGGGATTTCTCACCTCCGCACACACTAATTCTCGTAAACGTTGAAATCCCGAACAAGCTCATCCATTTATACGTGTCCCTCTTGATGGACGGTTCATATCAACTCCAGACTTCAGAGCTTCAGGGTCTTTCTCCCCTCACCACTGTGTATTACCTTTTTAACTTGGCTTGATCCGATGGTAAGTTTTATCCCTAGATCTATGGTGTAGATCTCCTCCAGGACTTCGAAGCTTCGGACTTCGGCCTTTCTCTTATTTTTTCACCTAACTTCACCGAAGTCGCAAAGTCCGAAGGGCTTCCAGGTTAACCCTCCTGCACCTTCTCAAGATCTCACAGTCATGAATTGTCCTCATTCTATTGAATATATCCTGCGGCCCAATACCACGTCTGTCATGGTTTTATAATATCGCTACACCTCTTAAGCTTCGTAACACGGCCAAGGCAACCTCTTGGCACTCAGGAATGTTCTGAGGTTCAAAATTGGCTCCTCCTCACACTATTTACCACCTGAAACCTTGGTTCCAGTGACCACTTATCCGGCCCATCTAGGCTCAGTGCTTGAACCTTGGCTCTGATACCATTTTGTAACATCCCCAGCCACCAACAGGTCGGGCAATGCCACTACTCACACACTTTCACTTAGCTCAACTAGCTCTGATACCAATTTGTCACATCCCAGCCACCCAGGCTAGTGCATGCTACTCATAGAAATGACAATTGGCATATGCATATATATATAAACCTAAACAGACAACGTATTATATTCATACATAGATTAATGCAGAAATAACAATAAAATCATACGTTCAACACTTCACAGGTGAAACCCATAATATAACAACATATACAGGAAATATTCATCAATTATAACACATGTACATATACACAACATGTAAATGATCATAGGAATAGATACTCATCTTTCAATTGAAGTACACCAACTGCGTGTAGACCTTCCACAAATCCCCCGGCCTTAGACCACACTTCTCATCACACTCAACAGTAGGTCACCCCCGAGCTAGGACTAAGCTCCACCCAAGGCAAGGGAATCCTAGACTAGGTTAAGGTTACAGGAAACTGCACAGTGCAACTAGAAGTATTCTCTCTAGGATCCTTCTTATTCCCACTACTTACGGACTCTCGTTCCCCACATGCCTGTTCCACCCCAAGAATATGCACCTTCATTGTTCCACAATCCATCAGCTGCTCCACTTCCCCTTTCAAGGTCTCAGCAACATGTCAAATCAGGAATTCTCAGAGCTCCGTAGCTGGTGCTAGACTCTCTCTAGGATAAAATCACTTCCCAGAAAAATCTCTCACCTGGAGAGAGTTTCTCATAGGCCTGACAACCTGCCTCTTCAACCACGGGTCTGACAAACCACCTCTTCAACCAATCTTCAACTCGGTTTCAACAAGGTGAGGACAACAACAAAGGTTCAATATAGCTCAGGGAATGGAAAAAACTAAAAATTTGGTAAGGCAGAGTACAACTTGGTTTTGGCAAGTGCATTTATGTTGGGCTTCACAGGAAAACACAGGTCGGCTTCCCCAGTTAGCGGTTTCAGAGGTGCGTGAAGATGCAGAGGTCGACGACCGAGGCCAAAATGAGTTAGGCTAGGATCAAACAATGGGAAGCGAACCCCCCAACAAGATGACTTTCCCAGCTAAAATTGCATTTGCCTAAGCCGATACATGTCGCCCATGAAGCACGTTTCTTTCCATTTGGAAGTCACTCGTCCTCCCAAAAGAACTCAGGATAAAAACATATCCATCTAATCATTTTTTGAAATAATAATAAATTATTATTCTCTTGGACTTAAGCCCTTAATCTTAGCCCCTATTTCCAACCTCTCAGCCCCCTCTCCCTTACCCAACCTAGTGGAAGATTAGTCCCCCATCACTCTTTCTTCATGGTCAGTCTACACGCAATGATGTTTTTATATTACTGATATGAATAGTTACATGTACAAAAACAGGCTCCTAGCCTTTGGCACCTAGACTCTTCAGCCTAATAAACACATAAGCCCATAGCTTATAATTGTTCGGCTCACCAACCTACAAAACATGTTTACAATTCATAATACAACTGGGGCTCATCCTTAGTGATATTACATCTACCCTAATTTTATAATATAAACTTGAAAATATGAAAAATGCAATCCATATTTACCTTTATACAAATGGTGGCTAGGATATATAGAAAGTGTTATGAAGACCCCAGGGTTAGCTCAATAGGTATAGATCCAGACGTGATTTTCCATCCTTTTTGTTGATCATAAGTTCAACTCTCGTGATTCCCTTGAGGCAAGGCCCCATAATCATGGCTGACAGTTTACCCCATTTACCATCCACGAAATGTCGGGAAGTACTCAGAGGGTTTCTCGTGCTTTATTTCACATGAAAAAATAAAGGTGGAAAGTGTTATGTATGAGGATCAAAATTGGCTTTCTTAGACTTGTAGATTATCAAAATAGAGTCAAAAATGTATCATTCCACAGTCCCATCACACCACATAAGTTTCTTAACCTAAATAATTTGTTTACCCTTTAATTACTTTTTATGGAAAATGTTTAACCATGAGAAAATAATTGAAAGACAAAAAAAATCATGGTTAAAACATTTATATGATGTGTTTCTTAGTATGAAGGAGATGTGTAATTCAAGTTCCATGCTTGACATGGATTTGACAGGGATCAAATCTTTTGAGATAGAATCCCTTTTAAAGTGTAAAATTTTCAAAAAAAGGTTTGTATTTGGAGAGATTTTATCCCTCTCGACATATAATAGATCCACAATTAAGATGGATTTACAATGGTTTTATGTGCCCAGACAATTAAAGGAAACCTTAAAAGTGTTTCTTTCAAATTTGAATTGTTATGTTAAGTTTCCAACTAATTGAAAGAAAATTTGGAGGAAGGGAGAATTCAATTTCAATAATCTTTAGTTATCAACTAAACAAATCCCTAATAAATGGTATAATGTTTGACTTAATAAACCAATCAAATCTTTAGTTACATTAGGTCTAATAAATTAATAAAATGTCCCAAAAGACAACACAATGAATTAGTTTACGTAGTAGAGTTTTACATTTAGTAAAAAATATGACACTAAAGCTTGCTTGGACACCACTATGATAGTAAGGATAAGAAAAAGTGTTATTGGTTTAGAGAATTTGTCATGAAATGCACCACCCATGTGAATTGGAAGTGGAGGCCAAAACTATCCTTAATAATATAAAAAAGGGGGTGGTAGGAGCTAGGGGGGGGGAGTCTCCATGATCCTAGAGGAACTTCAATAATCTCTTATGCCTAGGGCTTAGGTAATTTATCCAATAACTTGGTTGAGGTTTATGCTCTATTGTTCAATCTATATATAGCTAAGGAAGCAAATATTGGAGCTCTCTCAATATTTGGGGACTCAATTATTATCATCAAAGCAATGATTGGAAAATCCACTCCTAAAGGATACAAGTTAAAAACCATCATCTGTAGAATCAAGTGAAATCTTAGCTCCTCTATTAGAGTCTCGTTTTTCCATATTAAGTGGGATTTGAATGAAGAAGAATACTTATGGGAAAAGCATGCGATAGGGCTTAGGCTTGGAACTTTGTTTAAAAATGGGGTTCAAAATCATTTGATCATTCCCTAAGTCTTGTATTAAGTGGACGTCAAGTTCAATTAATATCTCCATGATTCAACATTTGATTCTGAGTTGGAAAAGTCTTGGGATGGGAGATCCAATGACACTTAATGTCCTCTTCTTCATGTGAGAATATTCTTCATTCATGGTTATTGAATGCCACTTTGTGCTCCAATACATTTACAAAGGGATAATGGGTGGGATAAGGAATAAGTGTTGGTGTATTATGGTTTGGTTTACTCATATTCCTAGTTGTTTGGTAAGTATCTTGGTTAGCATTGGCAACTATTTTGCTTCATTTTTTTCTCTACATTTCTTTTCCTTTCAATAATATCCTATGTGAGCAAGGAGTCAAGTGAATTTATATTCTCCTGTCATGTGTCGTTGGCTCGTTTTGACCCTAGCACTCTACCCAACCTTCCCTTCTCTGATCTCTCAAAAAACTTTAGAGAAACTAAGGAAAATGGGTGGTGGAACTTGTGGAAAGAGTCAACATTTTGCTATAGGGAACCTTTGCAATAGTCAATTGTTGATTTCAAAGTTGGGTCCTTTGGGGACACAATTTTTTCTTATTATCATAACATTTTTAGAGTTTTGGTTGATCATAACATGAATCCTTATATCCCCTTATTAAAGTGGTTTTTGATTGTGTAAATTCTTGTTACTTTCATGAGGATGTTAAATGTTGGTGTTATGAACCTAGGTTTAATGTGTTGGGATTGTGTTTCATTGTAAAAGACAAGTGCTTTTATTATGGGTTTCTCTTAATTGGATCATTTTATAATTGGTCATATATCTAGGTTCTTTCTAGGTGGAAAAATTGGAGGAATTGGCTTGCAAATCAAATTTTAATGGCAGGTCCCAGTTTGGAGATTTGGGGTTTGGAAACTTCCAAACCTATTTGAGGCATAAAATGGCATTTTGGGGGGTCAAAAATTTCCAATCAAACCCCCCAACCCCTTGACATTGTTCTACACACTGAGACCTTTCCAACATTGTGAAAATTACCTCAATTGTATCTCATATGTGGAAGTTATCTCTCTCACAAGTTGGCATATCTTGTTGACCATCATGGTGTTGAGTGGATGCCACATCAGCTCCCATTATTCACAATGTGAGACTAGCCAAATGTGTAGTTTGAAGAAGATTCTAGAAGGTCTAAAACCCAACACTATTTGAGGGTAGATACATTAAACAAACCTAACCCTAGACGACTATCAAGCTATTCTAAATATTGGTCTGATAGGAGGAGAGAGGGTTCCATTGTTTAGCATTGTACTTGTTCCATAGCTTAGGAGAGCATCTAGCAGTGGGATTTAAGAGAATAAGAAAAGAGGAAAAATATTCTATAACATCCATTCAGGCCACAATGTCAAAGGAAACTCCATAGTGAGTGCCTCTTTCTTTGTATTTTCATTTTTGTAACTCAAGATTCAAAGAGAGCAGAGCATAGGCCTCACCTTCTAGATGGGTTATCTCCCATATTAGGTTTCCCAAGATACATCTTGTGTTCGATTGTGTGGATGGTTTTTTCATTTTCTTGTTCTTTCATTTTTTTGTATTTCAATTATTTTCATAAATTTGAGCATTAATCTAGTGCTAATAAATCTAATATCAAAGGAAATAAACTTGCATAGTAAAATATTTTAGCATAATACAAAATTTGTTGTGATTTACTATTCTAGTGTAATATCCATGACAGTTTATATATCATATTGGTATCAATGTAGTTTTATTTGAGTTATTTGTGGGAAGTTGTAAGATCCAGGAATTTCCTTAAGAAGGAAGTCATAGAAACCTAGCAATGGAAGATGAGTCCATTAATAACAACCCTCAGGATGCAGCAGAAGAGAGATTTGCAAGGTTGGAAGAGAAAGTAACTAATATACCTTGTGACATGGCCCTCCTCATGGTGGCTCTAGTGAAAAATTTCAGACCTTTTGAGGAGGTTGGAGGCTCTAACTAAGAATTTGGGTTGAATGAAAAACCTGGAGATAGTGAAGACCTAGAAAAGGAGTCAAAAAAAGAACATGAGAAAGAGAACCAAGTTCCAGTGCCATCACTCCTTCACACATTCTATTTAAAATGGAAACGAAAGTGGATGTCAAGCATTATCAAGGTGATATCAATTCTATTAAGTTGAATCATTGGTTACAATAGTTAGAAGTGTATTTCAATTTCCATAATATAGATGAAGAGCAGGAAATTTCATTTGCATGATAGAAACTACAGGTCCATGCACTAACTTGGTGGGAAATCCACACTAAGACACTTACGTTGGAGTGTGATACACTAGTGACTAAGTGGGAGGTGTTTAAAACCCTCATCAAGTCCCAATTCCACCCTATTGGGTATGTAGAGGACCAATGAATCCATTGGCATCACTTCAGGTAGAGGTAGGGGTAGAGTGTGCAAGAGTACACCACTGATTTTAGGAAGATGGTGATCATGTTGGGTATATCTCTCAAGAACCTAGACATACTCCTCAACATAGTCATTTGTGAAAGCAAGTGATGCTCTTTGAAGCAAGGATCATTCATGAGGCATGTGCACAAGAACAATACTTGCAAAACATATGCCATAAGAAAGGGAAAACAAGTGGTTCCAAATAGAAATACCACCAAGATTCTTCTAAGCAGGGGAAGAAGAAGTGGAAAGGAAAAGACAACAAAATGTCAGCAACTGCACATCAGTGCAAGGATCCAAATAACCACTTCAACCATTGTCATAGCAATGGTAACATCAAAGATAAGTGTTGGAAGCTACATCCATAGTTGAATACAAAGAACCATAAGAAGGATTACAAGAAGAAGAACTTGCTAGGCATGGATTCAAACAACTAGGTAGAAAGAAGCTCGGATGTAGATTAGAAGATTCTCTGCACTTTAATTAAAAAGGAGATGAATCAGAGTATCCTTCATCGTAAGGAAGAGAAGGAGATGAAAAATTATTCCATATTAAGATCCAAGTCAAAAGCACCAAGATGTATGCTCTATTTGACCCCGATTCACATGCCAACCACATAGAAGATGATTTGGTCAACAAGATTTGGTTGGAGGCTCATGATCATTCGAGTCATTGTCCAATGGGATGGGTGAATAAGGATGCATAGATTAAAGTAGCTAAATATTGCGAGTTCAATTTTTTTATATATTTTATTGATGAAATGGAGTTAGATGTAGTACCCCTCTTATGTGTGCAGTGTAGTGTTTGGAAGCCTATATATGTATATGAGGGATGTGATCTTCATGCGGAGAGAAAACTAGTACTTCTTGATCAAGGATGGGAAGTCTTACATCATCAATACACACAAAGATAACTCAAATATCACTATGGTAAGTTTCAAACAAGCTAAAAAATAGATTAGTTATAGTAAGAAGTGTATATTTCTTTTCTTAAGAGATAATCAACTAGGGGAGGAATCGATAAGAGTAAAGGAATCCCTAGAGAGATGTACCAAAGAGAAAAAAACAACAATTGGAGGAGTTTTGTAGGAATATAGAGGAATGTTTTGGGAGCCTAAAGGGATGCCACCTAAGACGGAAGTGGAGCATGAGATGCAATTGTTTCCTAAATCCCCATTACCAAATATTGGGTTGTATAGACAGATTGTTCTGGAAGCAAACAAAGTGAAGAAATAGTTATAGTAGCTACTAGAGCAGGGAGTAATTCAACAAAGCACTTTACCTTGTGGGTCACCTATCATCATAATACCCAATAAGGATGGGACTTGGTGAATGTGTATCAACTACATATCTTTGAACAAGATCACACTCAAGAATCGATACCCTCTACCAAGGATCGATGATTTGTTAGACGAGTTGTAGCATGCCAAGTACTTCACCAAGTTGGATCTCAAATCGGTATACCACCAGGTACATGTTAAAGAAGAAGACACCTGGAATATTGCCTTCAATATAAGGAAATGTCTATATGAATGGTTGGTCATGCATTTTGGTTTATGTAATGCACCAGCTACACTTATGTGATTGATGAATGATATATTGCATCCATATTTAGATTCATTTGTAATAAGTGTATTTGGATGAATTATCGGTTTATATCTCTACCTAGGAGGAGCACATATAAGATCTCATGTAGGTGTTAGACACTCTAAAAAAACATCAATTGTTAGCAAACCTCAATATATGTGTGTTTACTAAGCAATCATTGGTGTATTTAGGGTACATGATTGATGTAGGGGAACTCAAGATAGATCTCTCACAAAGAAGAAGGCCATCATCAAGTGGCCAACTCCTACTAATGTCACTGAAGTTAGTATTTTTTTTAGGGAAACATAGAACCTATAGAAGTTTATAACATCCTTTTCAGCGGTAGCTATGCCACTCCATGCTATAATAGCCAATGGTAAGAGTTTCCAGTGGGGAAAGAATCAACAGAAATATTTTGATGAGATGAAATGGAAGACAATTCAAATGCCTCTTCTTGAATTGTCTAACTTGCATAAGCCCTTGGAATTGGAGACAAATGCGAGTGGATATTCTATGGGAGTGGACTTGATGCAGGGAGGTGAGACGATGTCCTATCATTCTGAATTGTTTCATGGGGGAGTCCTGAACTACCCTACATATGATAAGGAATTATATACCTTGTTTCAAGCTATTAAGAATTGGAAGCATTGTATGTTGGGAAAGGAAACCATTATCCACACTAATCACAAACCACTACAATATTTGTAGGCCCAAAGTAAGCTTAAGTAAACCAAACATTACAAGTGGATGGGGTTGTTGCAACAATTTTGTCTAGTCATTAAATATAATAAGGACAACACTAATAAGTTGGAAAACATGCTTTCAAGGCCACCCACATCCAATATTATAGATTTGAGAACTCTTATGCACATGGAGCCTTTTACCCATGATGCATACAAAGAGGCATACAAAGAAAATGAGGACTTCAAAGAGATGTTTCAATAGCTAAAGGG
>ML803892.1:44350-89178 GCA_009831015.1 Picea engelmannii
TAAGGAAAGTTATTGAAATATTTCAAGAAACAAATGTATCCTTCAGTCATGAAAAATGTCATATATTTCTCATAGAGGGCATAGTTTTTGGGACATCATATATCTCCCAGTGGTATCCAGTTTGACCCTGCAAAAATCGAAGTAATCACTAAACTTCCAATTCAAATGAATAAAAAAGTTGTACATAGATTTTTAGGTCATGCAACATATTATTGTTGTTTCATAGAAAATTATATCAAAATAGAATCACCTTTATTCACATTAATTTCAAAATATGTTGAATTTTGTTGGACTAATTCCTGTCAAATAAAATTTGAGACATTAAAACAAAATTTATCTGTAGCACTTGTATTAAGAGGACCCAATTGGGATTTTCCATTTCATATCTCAACACATGCTTCAGATACAACCATTGGAGTTGTACTTGGACAATGAGAGGAACATAAACAATATGCAATCTATTATATCAATAAAAACATTTCTTCCGCATAACTGAATTAAATGGTAATAAATAAGGAATTCCTTGTCGTTGTCCATGCAATCAAAAAAATTTGACACTACATCAATGGTTTCCCAGTCTTTGTACACAATTACCATGCTTCCATTAAATGCCTTATGAAGAAACCAATCACAAATGGTAGGGTAACTTAGTGGTTACTTTTGCTACATAAATATGACATCACCATTTGTGATAGAGCTGGAAGAGAAAATGTTGTAGCAGACTTTCTTTCTCAGTTGAATATTGAAGGGAGTAATGATCCTGTAGAAGATGTTTTCTTGACGAACAATTGTTTGCATTGTCTATTCACTCATCATGGTTTACATATATTTCCAATTAGTTAGATATAGGAAAGCTTCAATATCATTTCTCCCTAAGAGAGAAACACATTTTTATCCAACAAAGTGCTATGTATTCTTGGGTCCAAGGACAACTCTTCTGAACATGACCTGATTACATTATCCAACTTTGTTTTTGAGAAGACAAAATATTTAATATTTTGAAAGCATGTCATGATGACCCGTGCAGAGTACATTTTGTTGATAGAAGGACTTCTTACAAAGTGCTACAATTAGGGTACTATTGGCCAATTATTTCCAGATATGCTAGAAAATACATCATAAGTTGCGACATCTGTTAAAGAATGAGAAAAAAGTGTAATTAGATGAGATTCCATTGCAAAATCAAGTATTAATTGAGCCTTTCTAGAAATGGGCCCTTGATTTTGTAAGACCCATCAATCCACCATCAAGACAAAAGACATACATTCTAGTTTGCATTGATTACGAAACAAAATGGGTGGAAGCAAATGATCTTACCAAAGCTACTAAGCAAGTAGTGACATACTTTTTTATGAAGACACATTTGTTTGGTTTGGGGTACCAGGAGAGATTTTCACCGATAAAGGGACTCAATTCACTTCTAAGCTCATACAGTCTATCAACAAGAAATATCAGATTCCATAGAGAACATCAACACCATATCACCCGCAAGCCAATGACAAGTTGAAGTAACCAACAAAGTTTTGGAGACTGTTCTTACAAAGGTAATACAACTTCAATAGAAAGATTGGGCTAACAGACTTCCTAAATCATTATGGGCTTATCGAACAACATGGCGTAATACAACTGGATTCACTCCATATGAGCTAGTTTATAGTAAGAAGATTGTCTTTCCAATTCAATTTGAAGTCAAAACTTTATGTATAGTATTACAAGCATACATGGAACTTACAAAGGCTCAAAAACACTGTTTAAATCAAATTAATGAACTTGATGAATTTTGTCAAGATACCATACAACAAATTGATATTATTCAGCGACAAAGAGATAAATGGCATGACCAATTCATCAAGAAGAAGAAATTTCATGAAGGGGATTGGGAACTTTGGTTTTATTCCCGGTATAAAGATTTCAAAGGAAACTTTTGTTTACAATGGATGGGACCTTATGGAATAAACATTGTTTATGATAATGGTTGAATTAATATTCGCACTATTAATGGTTACATTTGCATCAAAAACCACTAACAAAAGAAGAGTTTGTCAAGGATCTACTAAAAAAGGAGGAGGTTGAAATTATAAAGAAAGTGTTACTCCACTTTCAACTACTACTTCCTAACACCTCTGGTGAAGGTCATATTTGTATATAGTTTATTGTACATATAATAAAAATAAAGAAAAAATTTCATTAGTGAAAAGATGGAAACAGACACTATTGGACTTGGCAATGTTAGAAAACTAGATTTCTGGTTGATATTGTCAAGATAAAAAATAATAAAATAAAATTTAATTGTAAAAAACTCTCTGGAGGTGTAGTTAAAAAAAGTTTTGTTTGAAAACCGGTTGTACAAGTGGACAAAACTTGAGAAAAAGAAAAAAAAAATGAAAAACAAAAACAAAAAGAAGAAAATACAACATGTTTTTGGTTGATTGAAGGGTATAAAAATGCAAATGCTTTTTTCTCAGCTTGAAGGACCTTGAATCTTTTCTAGAGACCATCTACAATTTCAAAGTTTCATAGCTACCAAAAACATGCAAAGATTCTATTTTATTGGTTGTCCAAAAGTTCTAGAATTCAATTGTTGTCTCAAGTTATATTTCACTTCTTAGTTGAAGAAACAAAACTATTAACAATACATTAACTTACAACCACTTATTATTACAGGCCTTTTGAAGACAAGTTTCAAATGATTAGAGGATTTGTTTTTACTTGAATACTTGAGGTAACTCTTATTTATGTCTATGATTTTATTTTATAGACTTGAAAATTGGAAACAACACACACAAACACACATATAGCCTATAATATACATTTACCTTTACCCCTGTCCATATTCTTCATTTTCCTTCTCATTGTCCATAAAATCCACCTACCTTATTTCTTGTTCAACAACTTTCATTAGGTTTAAAAATAAAAATCTTATCCTTGTTCCTTAGCATTTCCAATATGATGATCATTTGAGGCTAATAAGGCTAAAGTTATTAATATTCAGTTTTGATTTGGGAAGATCTTGGTCAAATTACAAAAAGTGAATGGACATTGGATATATAAGGTTAAGACCTGTGCATATTTGACCTTAATTCCATCCTATAGTCTTCATTTACAATCCTATGAAAACCTATTGAAAGAGCTCGAAATATCTTATGATTATTCTCAACTAATTTTTTATTTGAAATCATACGTTTAACACTCCCATACATCATTGCTACGAAATATCAAATCTTGTAGCATTTGTTGTCGTGAATATGCAATGATTGTGATCATTATAAGTATTTGGATATTATCCAATTGATTGGTTAAATTCACTACCAAACTACCATAAGGTTCAAAAATAAATAGTCTGCATAGAAAAGCAAGTAATCTCTATGCATATAACTCAAAATTGGAGGAGCTCAAAATCGCACTGAGCCTGGCAATACTAGCATTATCCAAGAAAGCCCCAAAGCCTTGGAAATTTTTACTCATGCAGGATGGTTAGAATTTTTTTAATGATTTCAAGGTTAAAATTTATCCATAGCTATACAATTTACCCAAACTTTCAATGGAGAATCAACTACAGTTCAAGGATTGGCATTTCCAGTTAATGAGGAGACTACCAGTGGAGCTACAAGAATGAAGTTAGAGGGAGATCGATGGTCAAAATAATCCAAGATATCAGATGAAAACTGATGTCAATTTGTAAGTACTCCTTTGCACATTCCTAAGGTCCAAAAGAAATAAATTCTAAGAGAATTATTAAATAATCCATGGAGGAATATAACTTTAATTGTCCAGAAGTTCATTACTTGTGAAGGACATTTTAGTGTTTTCTTTCACTACCACATCAAGATCATGTTGCATCTTAAAAATGGGAATCTAATGAATTTTCCCTTCTTTCTCTTAAAAGATTTAGCCAGGATGAAAAAATCCTTTCAAAAACAAACTCATCCCTCAAGGATTTATCACACTGGATTTATTACGTTGTTGTTTAGGGTAGAGATGGAAAAAGCAGGGGTAAAATGGAATGGTTTTTGAAGTAATATGAAAAGAAAACCGAGGGCAGGGGTTTTAACTTGTCAAGGAAAACCCTCATAGTCAAAGGTAAAAATGTTAAAAATAAATCACAAGGGTAATGAAGCTACATGATTGGGACAATCCTGTAGCATTACGAAAATTGAATTGAGGGTTTCAAAATTTCAAACCAAACCACATAAGACTCACATGGTAATTTCACTATCAAATTATGTATAAGATCTTGATGATGAAGGTATAGAGAAGCTCGAGACTGTATCCATAGATGCGACATAGATTAATTCCAAATACATGCTTGAGGTTGAATCCATGCTTGGGGTTGAATCTACAGATACATTTGAGGTGACACTAGGGATAGAACTATGGAGGATTTTGAAAAAAAACCACCACAACATTAGGAAAGGAGGTAGTTGTTCATTCATTAGAGGAGACAACAATTGGAGGAATCCCATCTGCAAATTTGAAACCGAGGATTGTCACTATTCGAAGGAAGAAAAGGAAAGGTAAAACCCTTGCTTTTTTAAAACCTATAATCCTATTTATTTGAAAATCTTAAAGGAGAACATGAGATTGAAAATGGAAAATCAAAAGTTGAAAAATAAAGTTATAAAACTAAAGAGAGAAATAGGTCATAGGATGAATACCCTGTTAAAAGCATTAGAAACAAAAGAAAAATCACCTAAGAAAATTGTTGAAGGAGAAATGTTAGATATTGAAATTTTTTTAAATACCATCCTTGATGACATTTTGTCCATACATATGCCTTTCTTCAACTAAAACCAGACTTGTTTGGATGGAGACAACAATATGAACTCTATGATCTAGGGGTTATTGATCGAGATATCTATCAACAAGTCGTCAATAAACTTAAATAAAAGTGATTTTCTCTTAACCTGGGTTAGGAAAATAGGTGGAAAAGAAAAATCAATATGTATAGAGATAGGATACTTGAGATAGAGGAAAATATACAAGATGCTTGCTCTTTGGTATTGTAAGGGTTGATATGAAAAACACCTTATACAATTCATTCCATCTACTTCCATGATAGATGGACTTAGTTCAGAATTAAACAACTAGCAAGTGGAAGGCTCCAAAAAATTTCAACTCCAAAGGAATTCATCAATGTTTTCATTCATGTTGAAGATCATGAAAACAATTTATTGCGTGAGTTGTTTTTATTCAAGTTTGTGCTACCAAATCATACACATTGGAATCCCAACCGCTTTGTTGGGGATGTTCAACTGCTTGCCTTTACCTCTTTCATTTATAGTCTTATCCAATGGAGAGATTTGAAATACTTTTACACACAAGCAAAGTTTTTTTATGATTTATTAGTAAGAGAAGAATACCCTATGCCTGAATTTATTATTCAAGATTATAGAAGGTTGATCAAAGATCCTAGGGATTCTCAAAGAGTAAGAGTACATATGAAATATGTTATTAATAATAATTAAGAGATTGTACAGGCGCATTCCCTATAGGCTATTCTAGTCTCATATGAAATATGAGATACACTCCCAAATGATTTAAAGAATATGAGCCCTATAGGGTACCCCCATTTTGAGCTTGCACTTTCAAGGGTTGATTTTTACATTAAATCAATGAAAAGGCACAAAAATTGGTGGATTGGGCTCATATTTGGTTATCCATTGATCTTTGTTGGGGAATAAGGTGGAACATGAAATGAAACAGAAAATACAGTATGACACATAATCAAAGAAGAACACATATTTCAAAGATAGAGATGGTGTCTAAAGACATCGTTACAACACTTAATCAAAGTGCACCGCGATCATAATATCACAATGCATATTGGATATTGATATCTCCATATGATATCAACTCGATAACTTGATCCCCATGATGATAATGACCAAAGGGGTCTGCTATTTGTATCCTCAATATCTAACCAAATTCCATAGGATACCAAATTCAATATCTAACCAAATTCGATAACTTGATCCCCATGTTGACTCTGCCAAATCTGCGATGTCAAGTCGACTCAACAAGGATGCTCAACCTGACTGCCTATTCATCCAACTCGTAGTCAATTGTTGGGCTAGTCGATCCATCGCCCGAATATATTTGATTTTTGGTCAACTGTGTGACCGATAGGCTCATCAACTACTCGACTTATTGATGTAGTGTGTTGGTCGATCACCCAACTGACTGTATCCATATGTGGGTTGATTGCTTGATTGAATGAACCTAGGAGATGTGTGATGAAACACCAATACTTGATGTTCCAACACCCCCTATCAACACACATCTTTAGAGATTCACGAAATGAAATTATGTCATTATGAAACCCCCCCCATAATTGCATCTTCCCGAGCCCAACAATTGTAGAGAGATTGATGAATCTAGCTTAAGATAAAGGTTTAATGAAGATATCAACAACTTGATCATGTGTTCTGCAATATTCAAGAGATACAATGTTCTCATGAATCGACTGTCTCAAGTAGTGAGCATGGATCTCAACATGCTTCATCTAAACGTGGGAAAAAATATTGTTAGCAACCTGTATATCACTCTGGTTATCATAGTATATTGTAGTCGAAGTATGAATAGGAAGGCCAAGTTCTCCCAAAATTTGGCCGATCCATACTGCTTCAGTACCTGCTTGAACGACACCATGATATGTTGTTTCTATATTCGAAAAAGAGACTACCTTCTGTTTCTTTCACAATGATAACACCAAGAGTCTGGTTCTAAAGAGAAGAACACAACCATAAGTGGACTTTCTATCATCACTGTCACTAGCCCAGTCGGAGTCGGTGAAGCCAACTAGCGAATCTGAACTTCGACAATATTTGATACCAAAATGAGTGGTACCCTTGAGATAGCAGACAATTCATTTGACTGCTTTCTAGTGGCTTTCTTTAGGGTCCTGCATAAACCGAGAAACCACACTAACAAAAAAGGAAATTTCAGGTCGACTAAGATTAAGATAAATAAGATTGTTGACTAGTTGTCAATAAAGTGTAGCATCAACTACGGGTGTTTGATAAGTTTTGGTAATCTTTACTCCAGATTGAAAAGGAGTATCACAAGGCTTGCAATCAACCATCTTAAAACGTGTCAACACATCCATCACATATTTAGACTGAGAAATGAAAAATCCATCACACAATGGTAATACTTGAAGACCCAAAAAACAATGCAGAGTGCCAAGATCTGTCATGTCAAAGAAGTCAACAAGTTGTTTATGAAATATAAGGATGAGTTCATTATTATTTCCAGTAATGAGTAAGTCATCTACATATACAACAACAATCAAGGTGTCTCCATTGGTATGGAGGACATACATGTTGTGATCAAATTCACAACGTTTGAAACCAAGTCGAAGACATAAATTGTCTATCTTAGCCTACTAGGCCCATGGATCTTACTTCAAACCATAAACCGACTTCTTGAGACGACACACCAAGTTAGAATCTGTCAGAAAACCAGGTGGTTGTTCCATGAAAATTTATTGAGATAGGTCTCCATGAAGAAATGCACTCTTCACATCCATCTGATGGATTTTGCATCCAAAACGAGCAACAAGGGAAAGAATTAGTTGAATAGAGTTCATCTTTGTGACATAGAAAAATGTTTCAATGTAGTCTATGCCTTCTTGTCGAGAAACTCCCTTCGCAACTAGGCATGATTTATGTCGCTCAACAACACCTTTAGAGGTAAATTTGGTCCTACATAACCATTAACACTTCACAATGTTCTTTCCTTGCGGTCGAGGAACTAATTCCCAAGTGTGATTCTTCAACAAACAATCAATTTTTGTTTGCATATCTTGCTGTCATTCAGGTCATCCTTCAACATCTATGTAGGAAATATGATTAGAAGTTTCAAGTACATGAGTCATCAAGGCAATGTTGTCATGTTTCTTCCGAATTCGAGTTTGTCGCTTGGAGGAAAAATCCCCAACATCATTTCTAGTGGCTTCAATTGTGTGGTAGCCCATCTGGGTAGACAAGAAATAAGTGAACTATGGTTCACAATAGCAGGTCGATCATAAGTCGAAGGGTATTCAGTCGGTGTACCAGTCGAAACACAGGATGACAGACTAGTCGACTCGAAGGTTGATGGTCTAGTCGAAACATGAACAAAGTTCAACTATCTAGTTGAAGGACTAAAGTATGGAACACGAGAACTAATGTCAGAGAAAATATCAAAAGGATCATCCTGCAACAATCCATAGGATGCATTCAAAAATTTAATGCCAAAATAATTTTCATCAAACCATAGATTCCTTCTAATAATAATTTTTCATTTGACAGGGTCAAACAATCCATAGGCTTTCGACTCTTTAGAGTATCCCATCATAACGCAAGCATGACTCTTTGCATCTAAATTATTTATGAAATAATAAAAAATGTGAGCCCAAGAAACACATACAAACATAGAGAGGTGGTTGATTGAAGGCTTCTTTCCACACCATCGTTCGACTGGAGTCATGGAAGGAACAACTCGAGTCAAGATGCGATTGAGCAGATAGTTTACAAAATACATTGCTTCAGCCTAGAAGTGAGGAGGCAGAGATTTATCCTGCAAAAGACATCGATCCATTTTGACTAACGTCCAATTTCTGTGTTCTACGATGCCATTTTGTTGAGTTGTGTGAGGAACCGACTGTTGCTAGTTAATACCAGATCAAACCGTGTATTCTTCAAAAGGTATATTTACGTACTCAGCACCATTGTCTGATCTTAGGAACTTGATTGGTCAGCCACATTGCTTTTAAGAAAAGGTTCTAAACTCCTTGAATTTTTCAAAGACAAGGTTCTTGTTCTTCATAAAACAAACCCATGTAAGTCAAGAAAAATCATCAATGAAAGTTAAAATATACCTTGCACCTTTAAGTAAAGGTAGATTGATGCAACAATATATATCATTATGAACCAACACCAGTAGGTTCTGTGATCCCCATGATTTTCTAGAGTCGAGTGGTTCCTGATGATGACTCCCAAGCACATAGCCTTTACAAACTCCTTCAGGGGTAAACACCTTAGATAAGCCATCAACCATGTTTAGATTTGCCAGTGCTTGTAGACTTCGAAAATTTAGGTGTCTGAGTCGCTCATGCCAAATTCGACTTCTCTCATTAGTGTAAGCAACAAGTGAAGTTGGTTCAGTGTCAAATGGATTCATGTCACATAATTTGTACAGACTATCCATCGAGTCAATAATCCCGCAATAAACAATCGATTTTCCTTTCTTCAATTCACAAACATAGAATAGATCTTGCAAAAATTCCACAAGATTACCTATATGTGTTAACTGAGCAACAAACAAAAAATTGGCATTTAGATTTGGCACATGATAGATGTCAACAATCTTCCCATGTTGACAAGTAACATCACCCTAACCAACAACATCCAGATCAAAATCATCAACAACATAGAGTTTCCTCTACTTAGCTTCATGCAACCACATGAACAAGGAGGCATCCTTAGTCATGTGATGAGTGCACCCATAGTCGACTACCCATTCGTTCTACGCAGGATGAGACAACAATGCTTGAGAAGTCCCAACTTGGAAGGTCATATTATCAACGGGTCGATGCACATCAAACACGTCTTCTTCAAGGTGTTTAACCTTCTCCTCTAAATTGTCTCTCTTCTTAAAGCATACTTTCTCCACATGTCTAGTCTTTCCACAATACTGATATATCTTCTTCTTTCGACTATGTTGAGGTTCATCTATCTATCCCTTAGGTTTCTGGTCGCGGTATGGAGGTTTATGTGTAGAGGCATCAAACTATACTCTATCCCTGGGATCCATCTTGTTATTTCCCTTGAGCAAGCGGGCTTGATGTTTACAAGCAATCTCCCCTTCTTCAAGAATTTTGTGTTGATCAATAATCAAAAGACCAAATTAAGCTTCAAAGTTGTAAGCCTTACCATCTTCCTTGTGTGCTTTCCAGTTGGTGTGGAAAGTTGATATGAACACGTCGAATGGTGTTCTCAAGTTCATTAGGACTAGCTTGATGAGTTCTCCATCCTTCTTATGATAGTTCTTTCCATATTCATGCAATTTCAACTGGAGTTTTTTTACACATGCCAAATAGTCCTCTATTATGTCAAAGGAATGAGGATTGAGAGAGATCACATTTTTCTCCAATTGCATGACGTGGCTCTCATCGAATCAATCGAACAATAACTTTATCTTATTATAGACTTTGTGAGGGCAATTTATTCCATTGAGGTGAAATCAAATATCCCGTGAGATGTAGATCGTGATGACCCCTATAGCCTCATCTGTCTTGCCATCAACAATGAACTTCACTTGGTCGTCTATTGGATCTAGAATCTTAATATTTGAATATTTCCATAATCCTTTGCTCTTTAGTAGGGTTTCCATATCTGGTTCCCATACTACATAATTTGATCTATTCAGAACAAAATGATTAATCTTTGAAGCTATCTTTGATATCTGGACATAAACTGTTCTGTTTTCAAAGGTTCAAATTAGAAAACCACTGGTCCAAAGTCAATCACATAACATATTTGACTCAGCAAGGTTTGCAGATAACACGTCGAGGTTTTAAACCATCAACTTTGATATCATATTGGGGAATAAGGTGGTGTTATCACATATAGTTGTCAAGGGTCACAGGTCGTAGCTATGATTACAAAGCGCAACACTTAGAGCGGTCTGATATGAACTCAAATCAGGCGAGTGAGCAAGATCAGCTGTCAACGGAGAAGATCCATCAGGCATATCTAATCGACGACCATCGGGTTATCAGGATCACAAAGTTACATGAATTTTAACGTCTGCCAGAGCCCCAAAATCGTGAGGTCATTTCAGTCGTTGATCCTGGGAAGGACACGTGGTGCACGATTAGCAATTTTGTGGTTTGGCGATATAGAGTGATCAAGGAGAAGAGTCATCAGAACTCCCGAAATGAAAAATCCCAAAGAGATCACAACCGTTGATCAAAGGATAAAGCTAAACCGTTGGATCATCTTTTCGCAGTTTCCTGAGTCGGGAAAGTAAGAGGGAAAATTCATGAGGACTCATGAAATGCGAAATTTTGAAATAGATCTGGGTCATTCAAACTAATGGAACATGTGGCGCTTGATCGACTATTTTCCAGTTTCGCGGATCATGAAATATGAAGGTAGGAGTGTGGAAACTCCTGACAACCGAAATCCTGAAACGCCTTTGAAGATAGGCACCAGGTCACGGCTCGTGGTCATGAGAAAGAGGGGTTTAGGAGAAACAGTCAACCCAGTCACATATAAAGGACTAATTCAGAGTCCAGAAGGGGCATCGTAGCCATTGGTTGAGAAGCAGATCTAACCGTCTGTCAGATGAGCAATTTTTCCGATTCTGATATCGGAAAATCTGGAAGTTAGCACCATGAAAACTCCCAAAAGGCAAAGTCTCAGAAGCACCTTTGGATGTAAGCTCCAGGTCACGGCCCGAGGTCACATGAAAAGTTGGAGTGATAGAAAGGAGCCTCACCAAAGGCCGAAAGCACCTATGTTGATTGCAGAAGAAAGCAACGTGGTTTCGAGGCACCGAGATTACTTCAACAAGGTCATGGGCACCGCCTAGAGCATTCATGGAGGTAAGAACTCATCCCGATCCCGATGAAAATAGTAAATGAAAGCAGGGGTGGTGGTTGAAACCTCGTTTCAACCATAAATGGAAGGCATGAAGGGTCTGGATGAGTCGGCCCGTGGTACCCCTAAAGACAATTTTCCCTGCAAAAGCCATGTCGATCTGAGTATGTGTCATAAAAAAGATTGTGTGCATAGTCTGCAAGAAGATCATGCACACGTAAATCTTTGAATGTAATGACTCGGCCGCTCCTCTGCTGGAGGGGCGAGTTTGTCTCAGTATATAGGAGTTAGTTTGACATTTTGTTATGGTCGATGGTTGAGCTAGGCTCTTGTATTGTAAAGTTTTAATGAAGCTCTGGTTCTTCTGGTTATGTATCTTTATTTGAGACTTCTTGTTCAATGATAGTCAGCTTTCTTGCTCCGTCTTATTTCCCTCTGATGCTGAAAGAGATCATGATTGACTGATTCACATGAATTCCTGTGACTGTATTATGATGAATGTTTGATTATAATGTTGTTATAATTCCTTTCAGTTTCTTTGAGATTTAAATTCAAGAAGATCTTCTGATTAAGTCTTTTCTTCTTGGGCTGCTGGGAGACTTGATGTCTGTGGGATACATTTACATTTTTCTCACCAAAGTCTTCCTCCTACTCACCTTTACTACAACCTACTGATTGAAATTGAATCAAGACCTCACCTGCTTGTGCATGCTAGTCCAGTTTTCTGAATTAATATGGTATTTACTCGAGACTGCACCCATTTGACCTTTTTTACAACCAACCTGTGACATAAAACTCTGATGGGTATAGGGCTTACCTCTGCCGTAATCCATAGGCGACTTCCAATGCTAACATTTATGGCATCGTTGTAGCTGACGCAATTGAAGATTTTCCTTGGGATTGAATGACAAATCTTACTGGTTCTGAAGGTGCATCATAACTTAATACATCAAAGATTGCAGTTGTGCACTTTTCGACTCCGTTGTAGAGACTCAAATATCTCAGCTCTGTTGTTTTAGTGTGATTGCTTTTGGATACACCTGGTATCCCCTGGGAGAACACAACAATTAGATCTGGCCTTCGATGGTGAACAAATACTAGACACACTCATTCTTCATATCATTCACCTGGCGAATCCATGGTTAAAGAATCGATTGGTGACTCCACTGGTTCAAAATGGAAAAAATCCTGGCTCGGAGGTTTGCTCCTTTTGATTTTTTTGTTGTTCCTGGTTTTCCTAATGTTGTCCCTACTATGGATGAATGGGGTGATTATTTGCCCATATTTAGAGAGCGTAAAGAGGACAACCCTGCTTAGCATCTCTGTGAGTTTCATGAACTCATGCATCAGTGGGAGATACATCATGAGGATGTATTATTAAAAATGTTCATGTTCTCATTGGATGGGGATGGTCGTGAATGGTATCGATCCTTTCCCTCTGCTAGCATCTCCTCCCTGAGAGAGTTTCATGCAGATTTTAGTAGACACTGTCAAATGTGTTATTCCTCTGAGTTAATTTGTCATAACTATTATGAGGGGTATAGAGATGGTGTTCAGGACATAGTTCATTCTTGCGAAAGCTGTGAGTATGAAGGATATACCTCAGAGGAGTTGATAGATTTGGTACCATCACTTTCTGCAAGAATAGAAAAATTTGAGGTAGATCCTGCTTGTTGCTCTTATGAAGAAAGCGCAGAGGATTTTTCAGTCCTTCAAGCAGATGTTCTTGGCAGGCCTACTGAGGATGATGATGAAAATTCCATAGTTGTAGAGGCCTTGAATTCTGCTCCTGATGTGCCTGTTGTTTCAACATTTGATTATTATTCGGATGAGGAGCAACAAAGACCTGCATCACAATTTGATGACATGGGGAGAAACCAACTTGTATATGAATGCTATGAATCAAGTTCTAAGTTGGATATGCAGGATTTCCAAGAACAGACTGCAAAGTCGTATCCTCTATTAAAAGATGAAGAATATTACGAGGAAATCATCCATCCTTGGCCTACAGAAGACATTGAGCAACAGATTGAACAACAGAGATTTCCCACGGGTCTTTTTTATGATGATTATGAATATGACCCTTGGGAAAGCCATGAAGAGGAACCAGAGGAGCAACATAAGGGGCGATTTATCTTCTGTCTAGAGCCTGTAAGTGAGCAGCCATCGTCTGAAATTAGTTAGCCTGCATCAGCTTCTCATTCACCTGCACTCTCCAGAGACATTCAACCATGTGTGAGAAGTTGTGTAGCAGAGGTGGCTGCCTGTTATAAATCTTCTGGAGTTTGTCGCTTGGCCTATGAGCCTATGAAGGAATACATGGAGTTGTATTTCCTTCATGTTTTGAAGCCGCCCAACTTTATCCTGACCTCGATATTAGGAGGAAAGCTGAAGAATGTAACTGTTCTGTTGTCATGGTTGCATTACTTGTTATCAATCATCAACAGAAGGAAGGAGCTTCCAGTTAGGAAGTTACTTGAATGGCTATGGTGGAAGTTCACTTTCACCTAGCACTGTGTAAAATTTTATTAGTTTAGGACTATACATAAATAAGCTCCTTCGAGCATGTGTGTTTATTTTTGTTTTTACGTATCGAATTTTATTCCTCAACAAGATGTTTTGAGCTTGACTCCATAGCCTAATGCTTAAGGCGACTGTAACTACTTTTTATTGGCATCTCCCAGGGAGCGTGCCATCCCCTATGGAGCCAAATGTTATCACATATAGTTGGCAAGGGTCGCAGGCTACAACTATGAGCACAAAGCACAATACTTAGAGTAGTCTGATATGAACTCAAGTCAGGCAAGCGAGCATGATCAGTTGTCAACGGAGGAGATCCATCAGGAATATCTGATCAATGACCATCGGGTTATCAGGATCACAAAGTTACACGAAGTTTAGCGTCTGACAGAGCCCCGAAATCGTGAGGCCATCCTAGTCGTTGATCCTGGGAAGGAAATGTGGTGCACGATTAGCAATTTCATGGTTTCACAAGATAGAGCGATTGAGGAGGAGATTCATCAGAACTCCTTAAATGTGAAATCTCAAAGATATTATAGCCGTTGATCAAAGGAGAAAGCTAAACCATTGGATCAACTTTTTGCAGTTTCATGAGTCAGGAATGTAAGAGGGAAAAGTCATGAGGACTCGCGAAATGGGAAATAGATCTAGGTTATTCAAACTAATGGAGCACGTGGCACCTGATCGACGATTTTGCAGTTTTGTGGATTGAGAAATCTAAAGGCAGGAGTGTGGAAACTCCTGACAATCGAAATCCCAAAACACCTTTGGAGATAGGCGCCAAGTCACGGCTCGTGGTCATGTGAAAGAGGGGTTTAGGATAAAAAGTCAGACCCAGTTGCATATAGAGGACTAATTCAGATTCCAGAAGGGGCATCACAACCATTGGTTGAGAAGCAGAACTAACCATCAGTCAGATGAGCGATTTCATCGATTCTGATATCGAGAAATCTGGAAGTTAGCACTATGAAAACTCCCGAAAGGCAAAGTCCCGAAAGTGCCTTTGGAGGTAAGCTTCAGGTCGTGGCCTGAGGTCAAATGCAAGGTTGGAGCGATATAAAGGAGCCATGCCAAAGGCCAAAAGCGCATGTATTGATTGTAGAAGAAATCAACGTGGTTTCGAGGCACCGAGATTAATTCAACAAAGTCATGGGCACCGCCTAGAGCATTCATGGAGGTCAGCACTCATTCCAATCCCGATGAAAGTAGTAAATGAAAGCAGGGTCAGTTGTTGAGACCTCATTTCAACCATAAATGGAAGGCATGGAGGGTTTGGATGAGTCGGCTCGTGGTACCCCTAAGGACAGTTTTCCCTGCAAAAGCCATGTCGATCTGAGCATGTGTTAGACAAAATATTGTGTGCATAGTCTACAAGAAGATCATGCACACGTAAAGCTTTAAATGTAATGAATCATCCGCTCCTCTACTAGAGGGGCGAGTTGCTCTAAGTATATAGGAGTCAGTTTGACATTTTGTTATGGTCGATGGTTGATCTAGGCTCCCGTATTGTAAAATTTTAATGAATCTCTAGTTCTTCTGGTTATGTATCTGTATTTGATACTTCTTGTTCAATGACAATCAACTTTCTTGCTCCGTCTTATTTCCCTCTGATGTTGAAAGAGTTCATGATTGACTGATTCACATGAATTACTATGACTGTATTATGATGAATGTTTGATTATAATGTTGTTATAATTCCTTTCTGTTTCTTTGAGATTTAAATTCAAGAAGATCTTGTGATTAAGTCTTTTCTTCCTGGGATGCTGGGAGACCTTATGTCTGCGGCAAACCTTTACATTTTTCTCACCAAATTATTCCTCCTACTCACCTTTACTACAACCTACTGACTGAAATTGAACCAAGACCTCACCTGCTTGTGCATGCTAGTCCAGTTTTCCAAGTTAAGACGATATTTACTTGAGATTGCACCCATTGACCTTTTTTACAACCAACCTGTGACATAAAATTCTGATGGGTATCGGGCTTACCTCTGTCGCAATCCAGGGGTGACTTCTGGTGCTAACAGGTGGAACATGACATGAAACAAAAAATACAATATTGTGGATAATCAAAGAGGAACAATGATTTTGAAGATAGATGTGGTGTTGAAAGACACCGTTGCAACACTTAAGCAAAGCACATTGTGATCAGAACATCACAATGCATATTGGATCTTGATATCTCCATGTGATATCAACTCAATCACTTAATCACCATGATGATAATGACAGAAGGGGTCCACTAGTTATAGCCTCAATATCTAACCAACTTCCATAGGATCTAGAATATCTTTTCCACATGTAACCGTTAGTTGTTAGAGTTGACTCTACCAAATCTTTGTTGTCGATTCGGCTCGATAAGAATGCTCGACCCGACCGCTTATGCGTCCAACTCATAGTCAATTGTTGGGATGATCAATCCATCGCTCCAGTATCTTCGAATGTTGATCGATTGTCCGAACGACAAACACGTCGACTAGTCAATCGACTGATGTAGTGAGTCGGTCGATCACTTGACCGATTGTATCCAGATGTGGTTTGATCGCTTGACCGAATGAACCCAGGATATGTGTGATGAACCGTCAATACTTGATGTTCCAACAATCTAGTTCCCCACACAACAATATAAATCCAGGTTCCATTGGAAAAATATGGAGGAGATTTCAGTATGGAAATATATTGATAAGAGTTTTGGTTTCTATCCAGAGACAACCTTTGGACATCCAACATATAACTGGACAACATTTCACTTAGGTGTTTCAGAGGAGGAACAATATGTTGCATGAGGTCATGCAAGAATCTAGGAAAGGGGGAATGATGAGACCATTGAATGATACATTTTTGTCTCTATTTTGATAAACTTTAAGTCTAATAAAGCCAATTTTGATTCTCATACATAACACTTTCCATCTGTCCTAGCCACCATTTGTATAAAGGTAAATATGGATTGCATTTTTCATATTTTCATGTTTGTATTATAAATTAG
This sequence comes from Picea engelmannii, assembly GCA_009831015.1. Classification (NCBI taxonomy): domain Eukaryota; kingdom Viridiplantae; phylum Streptophyta; class Pinopsida; order Pinales; family Pinaceae; genus Picea; species Picea engelmannii. Next base: position 61,441 of record ML803892.1, read on the forward strand.
GATAGAAGTATGAGTTTTAGCTACAATAAAAATGACAATTACTAACCATAAACTCTAAGAATGATCAACAGACTACATGTTGCAATTAATTCAATTGTGCTATACAATGATGGTGATTGTTCAGTGGAATGATGAGAGATAGAATCAAAAGGGAGCAAGTCGAATTCATTAAATACACATGTGGACAGAGCATGGAGAAAATCGAGCAGTTTGAATGCATTTATTCATGGCCACAAATCTATACCTTGGAATTCGTGGGTTGTTAGCATTCTGGTACCTTTGAACTGTGCATTTCCTCTACAAATGCACCAAACGATTCAATCAACATTAGTTATGTGCCCATGGATTTAGGGTTGTTTGTAAATACAAACTGTTATGGGTAGATTCCCATCCATAACTATAAAAACTCAATGTTATTCTCATGTTGAGGGTGTGGATAGAATTAGAGGATTGATATCTATAGTTTGAGAACATAACTCTCATTTTTCTGCAATATATACAGTTTCATTTTGTGTATGAGTGACTTGTAAGTGTTGTAGCTAAATTCTATATTTTGTTGAACCTATTTGGAGTTGGGCCCGCTTCAAAGAGGTACCCAATTATTGTCTTCTTGTATATATTCCTTGTTTTTATTTATTTACTTCATAGAACTTTGTTTTACTCTATTCATAAGCACTATATCTACACATATCTGTTGTTGTTATTTTGCTTTCCAGCTACCATATTCGTTTGCTAGAGTTTCAAAGTGTGTATTTGAATGAAGTTAATTTTAATTGGAATGAAATGGTTTTATGATGTGTGTCTCATTTCCAGAGCATGTAAGGGAACCTTTATAACCTTAAACAAGAATTATCCACTAGTCAAACCAAGACACAATCAAAGTAGTTCTCTTTGCTTTTGTTTTTTTCAATTCAATAATTTAAAAAGTTTTATCTTGAGTAGTGTAAATTGTTATTCAAGTAGACATATTACAAACAAGTCAATCTCCAGGATTTTGACTCTGTACATACATCATCTGTGTCTCACAAGTTTAAGACAAACCCCACGTTTGATAATTAAGTGAAGCCTTAGAATAGTTATCCTTTAAAAAGACATATTTTAATGTTGTTATAGTATGTTACTTGTGTGTATGTATTTTATATAAAATTGATATTAAAATATTTTCCTTAAAATAAATAATGAAATATTTTATTTATAATTAATATTGAAATATTTTTTGTTATTAATATTTTTTTTAAATGTAAAAAAAATTACTATAGCATACTATAAAAAAAAATTCTCATAAAAATTAAAAATATATTTTCAATATATGAATTCCAATTAGAGAATATTTACACATTCCCTTCTCTTGAAATATTAACGTTCACACGGGATTGAATTGTTAAATGTGATCTATTACATTATTTCTCAATTCACTGAAGTGATGATGAGTTATTATGATTAAATGATAAAATATTTTATTAATATTTATTTAACTTATTTGGTTTGTTATTTAATTTATTTTTAATGATAAAGTGAAGTCAATTTCGAGGATTCAAACACAAGCTTTACATCCATAAAGGTTTGAACCTTTTTTTTTTTTTGCATGGCAACAACTTTTTGCAACCACTAAGCCAAAACACAATAGATTGAATCAAAAGAGATGAGATGCACACTATAGTCTTGTTAGTAAAAGAGGTGTTGTCATATCCATGTATAATGCTTATAAATAAATAAAGTAGAGGTTTGTAATGTTAAAAAAAGTTTAAAAGAACAATAATTAATAACTATATTATTTGTGTGTATGAATATGTATAAACTGGTATAAATCCATCTTAAAATATGATATTAATGAAAAGTTTATACTTATTTTTTTATTATTTTTCTCAATACTTAATATATATGGGGTTAAGATGGATTTATACCAATACAAACAAGTGTTGTATGGCAACATAGTCCCTACCAAGTTGGAATGGGAATAAATGCACTGTTACGGTGGGACCGAGTACAGACACGTGGGAAGAAAGTTGAAGTATATGTGGTATCCATGTAGAGGATTACTTTGTGGCAGGGTGCCACTGGCCAGTCATAAGATATTTGGCTTGTAGATGAACCCTCTGTTCCATATTTCTGAAGCATTCACATTAAAAATTCAAATACAATAGAATAGGCATAAAAGTAAAATACATTAAAGTAAAATTAAATTAAATGGTTCCAATATCTTTCAAAGTATTTGAAGATGAGTAGGCATGAAAATGTTGCAGATAATAATACTAAAAATAACTTCGAAGTATGTGTGTATCATATACAATTTTTTCGATAGTAAAGGAAAGATATTACAAAGGTTTCAATTTTTTTTATAGTATAGGAAAGATAGTACAAAGGTTCCTGGACACAAAAAATTTAGCATTCACGAATTAGTTTTCTTTGAAATTTATCAAAAAAATATTCCTAGAATATGTTCCATATTTCTGTTTCTGTTCCAAACAATCAAATGCAATAGAATATTTTCCATTTTCTTTGAAATTTATCAAAGTTCCATGTTTTTTAAGCATACACATTAAACATTCAAATACAATAGAATTCCTGGACACAAAAAATTTAGCATTCATGAATTAGTTTTCTTTGAAATTTATCAAAAACTAATAATGTATGTTACATATTTCTGGAATCTGTTCCATATTTCTGGAAATTTAAATGCGTTTGTCATATAGAATGGGATTGGGGCTCCCGTGGACCATAAAAAGAAATAAGTACAAGAATTAGGAATGTAGAAAGAAGAAGTGCGCGATGGTAGAGAGGGAGACCTGAAAAAGAAGAATTTGGAAGTTATGAGTGTTTGGCTAGAGTTTTATATTTAAAGAGGTATAATAACTGGATTGATAAAGAAAACAGGATGACATCAGTATAGACTTACTATGAAGCTAATGCATTTTTGTTGTTGTCGTCGACAGTCACTGGAATCGTGTCAACTGGTTGTTGCCCTTCCTCGATGAGGTTGTCCATTCTCTGTTGGAACCATTCTTCAATGTAGCTTCTCATGGGGGGCACGCTGATTTCATCCTAGTTTTCTATGTCGAAAAGGTCGTTTTCTAATTTCCTTAGATCCATTGAAATACCATGCAGACTCTGTTCAACTTTTTCATTGTGTGCCAAATATTCCAGTACCTAGCTCTCAAGCTCATCTACACGATATTCAAGGATGCCATAATTTTTTTTGAAAGACAACCCCTTTAAAATATCAAGTTGTTCATTGAAGGCTTCTTTGATCATTGACAAGGATTTGAGAATTAAGTTTTGGTCTTGAACCTCGTTGGTACTTCCGGCTAAGTCTATTTGGATCATGCTTGTGAATAATTGTTCATTTTCTAATATGTCTTGTTTACATGATTCAACAGTGAGCTACAGGTTCTTAACTTTCTTTTGCCAACATGATTTTAATTTTTTGGTCCGCTTTGGGGAGGGGAGATTATCTTGTCTTCTTTCCAGATCTGAGGTGTTGATGGCATGGTTAGCAAAAGTGTTCAACACCTGTTCACAGAAACGTTGATCATTTTTTAAATTTGCCTACAAATGTTCGTGCAAACCAATGTTCATGCAAATCATTTGCCCTCTTTCGGAAGGAAGCTATATTTTGTGATGTTTCCCAGGCTTCAGTAACTAGTTGCATTCTTTTCTTGATGTTATTCTCTACAAGGGCTCTAGACGATGCAAGGAGGGTGGAGGATACTTTTATCTTGGCTACAGTGGTAGCAAGCATGCTTTTTTCCAAAGGACTGGCAAACTCTGGGCTAGCAATGAAAGACTCCTCAAATTCCTAGATGTGGTCTTTCAGTCTAGCATTCTCCACTTCAATTCCTCCAATGGAATCATCAAGAGCATCACTAGTTACACGGTGAAATAGGGAGATTTCTGCATTTTCCTAAAGATAATCTCTATGCGATATTTGCCTTTCCTATTTGTTACATCTCTCTTTTCAATGATTTTTTTTTTAGATTGGCTATCAAAAACAATGCTTTGGAATACGAAGGATTCATCTTCGTCAAAAATGTCGGTCTCAACTATTTCCATTGCAGATGGACCAACTTTGTGCATGTGCTTAGTTCCAGTTTCAAGTTGCATCTGTTCACTTTCAGTTTTGGGTTCATCCTCCTGCCCTACATTTTTTTTTCTCTTCTTCGTCAGTGGAACTTTGTGAGAACTATCAATTCTTATGCGAGGAGGGTTCTTATGTCCTCCTCCGTTTGAATATTTCTGGGTTGCTTTCTTACTGGGGTGGGTCATTGAAGAGATGATCTGTGATGTTGTTCTCTTGGAAGTGCTAGCGGGGGACTGGGCACTCTTCTCATAGGATAATTTTCCCTGTTGTTTGTACAATTCATTGGCGCTTTGCAATGTCTCTACGTCGCAATCCCCAGAAGCAGGATTTTTGTCGTCACTGTCCCTGTCTTCGGTCAGGCATCTATGGATAAAAGAGAGGCTAAAGCCAACTGCTAGTAAATGTTCTCAAAAAATCCCATTAGGGTCGTACCCTTTTAACCTTTCAACATATGTTAGGTTCAAGTTCTTTAAATGGCATGTGAATTCATCAATCTTGTTGACGTTTCTGCACACGAAGTCCCCGACTTTCCAGGGCAGAGGAATAAACTGTTTTTTTTTCTTGTCATGGAAAAAATGCAACCAGTGGTTGTATTGCCTTGCTATTTTTGAAACAAACATCTTGTCTGTGATGTGGCATGGAAGGAAAGAAGGATTTTCTATGGAGCCAAAGACCATCAATACACTGTTATTTTCCTTTTGTTCAAGCGTTCCATTCCTGTTCAAAAACTTGGTTGCCTGGCCAGACATCCACATATCATACTTCCCTAACAATAAATCTTTGAAAACTGAGACGAAGACATTAAAAAATTCATAAAAAACAATGGGATGCCTTGTGCCTCCACAGGGCCTGGTACCAGAATGTTACTGGGTCGAATCCATCGTTTATTTTCTTGGAAAGAGACATTTTTGGAAAGGAAAACAATGCACTATTGCGAAAATCAAGTAGGATGACATATAAAATTTATTCGATTCTTTGAATCATGACAACTGGGAACAAATTTCAATGGAAATTAGCTTCCCCCAATCGAAAATGAATTGTTCCTTGACTGTGAATTACAAAATATAAATAATTATATGGGAAATGCTTGTCGTGGATGCCTATCTCATTATTCTTGTAAATAGCCAAGCAATTTTCTGGAATAGATTTTTAAAGGAACTTACCTGCAACTTTGTGATATATTCAAGAACTGTTGTTGGGTCTTTGAGGAACTCGGCTAAGATGTCCAACCCGTTATCATGTTTTTCTAGGAACTCCTTCCAGTCTTGTCCTATGAAGGTCAATGTTGGCTCCGACAGTTTTAGCATCTTGTGGAAGACCTGAGGTGACAAAGAAATAGGAGAATGGTCGCACAGTAGAATAATTCTTTGGCTTGGAATATATTTTTCAGCACACCAAGAGACCACCTCCTTACAGTCAAAAACCTCAGGGATGCAGCCTGCACGAGCGATTCCAAAGGTCCAAATCACTTCGTTCTGGGCGGAACGAGATGAATAGTAAAAGTATGCCCTGGACCACTGGAATTTTTGGTCCTGATGTCTGAAGATATTTACTGTGTCTCCACAAAACTGTTGTTGACCTGCTGCCATAAGTTTACAAGAACATTTTCTTGCTCCAGACGATGAATGAAATGAAAAGTTGGAATGGATAATATAACGTTGCACAAATCTTGGTCCAAATACATGTGAATGACAGATCTCCTCACGACTTTCGTTCATTCATGACAATTTTGACAGTGGTTGCATGATGTGCTGTTAACATTAAAGACTAGTAATTGCACACATAGAAGTGCAAACATGGTGGATATGACAATGAGCGATTAAGCATTGTAGATTTCTTGAATGGGCCAACGAGACAACCTAGGTTTGAGATGAACAATCAGAAGGGACAATATAACTCTCCGCAGATATTGGTTTAATGCATATTAATGGGAGATCTCCTCGAGTGTTTCGATCATTAATGACAATGTTGACAGTTCCTGCATGGTGAGTTGTTAGCATGAAAGGTTTCTAATTTCATATTAAGAAAGAAGTATGGAGGTCACGGGGACAAGAAAGAGCAGTTAAGGAGTGTCTAATTATGGAAAGTAGTTGGGCGGGCTTCAAAATAGGGTTACAAGGTACAATTGTTTGAGGTGAGGGCGGGAGAGTCAAATTGGATGTCTCAGAACTTTTTGAGTGTAATACACGTAACACCGAAGAGGGTACGATAGGACAATCCAAAGGGTAATTTGTATATTGTGGAAGTCCGGGTAATGTTTGTAGGACACAGAACAATGGAGATGCAAACATGAGCCCACCTATTTGGGAACTCGCAATCAAAAAAAGTTCCTTAAGTATGGAATAGAGAAACGACTCGGCAGATTTGTTTTCACTAATATATTGAAACTTGTAATATATATACCATAAAGAGAAAATAAGAGAAGAAAAACTAATTTAAATTTGATGAGTCGAGCGTTAATTAAATTTCACTGTCTCATTGATGCTTTTGATTTTTAATGGCGGTCAGCATGGATGTTGCATGATGAACTATTGGAAGTAAAATTTGGTCGGGCACAGTAAACAGTGCCTAAGAATTGGATATTTCATGAACCCTCCAACCCAAGGAACCGCGAAAGAGATTCCATGAAATGGGAAAGTATGGAAAGTCATTGGACGGGCCTCAAAATCAGGGCGACAATGCGTCCCCAGGAGACGTGACTTCCTGAAGGTCAAATTGTATGTTTTGGGACTTGAATGCAAAATGTGTACCATGGAAGAGAGGATGGTCATTAATGACATGTTTAAGGTTCATGCACAACGAATTTATAGCATTAAAGCTTACCAATTGCATTTCCAAAGAGAACTAGGAAGGTGGCGGGTAAACATAACAACAAGAAAGGAATGGTTAATTATCGAAAGCGGTTGGTGATGCTTCGAAATAGGGCTACAAGATACATCCAACAGAGGTGAGGGCCCAAGGGTGAAATTGCATCTCTCGGGCATGATGATGATTTCCTATGGACAAACTGTATATCACAGAACTCTCGGTACTGCTTGCTAGTCATGGAACATGGAAACACAATCTTGAGCCCGCCAGTCTGGGACACGCAATCGAAAAAATGTCTAAGTATGAAACATGGATACATAGTAAATGTACAATGTCATGGAAATACAACCAACTTGGGGCTAAGTATTGAAAGGAATGACGGACAACTGGGCTCGTGACGGGGCATTCCAGCGGACAAATTGTATATCGCGGAACTTCGGGCACTGTTTTCAAGTTGTTGAATATTCCAAACACAATTTTGAGGCTGTCAATCCAAGAACCCGTAATCGAAAAAGTGTCCAAGTATGGAATAGGGAAACACTGGCCCGTACTTGTTTTCTCTAATATATTGAAACTTTAGCTGGCAAGATCTTCTTTGCATGTTTCTTGACAAGTTCTATAGGGATGGTTAGTCCTCGAGACTTCGAATTATTAATGATGATCCTTACGATTGTTGCATGATGGAGTTTTAGTGTTAAATATTTGTTGTTGCATATTTTGAAATAAGTACGAGGATGGTCGGAACAGGAAATAGTGACTAAAAAATGGAGATTTCGTGAACCTGTCAACAGGAGGATCCAAAATAGGGTGACAAGGTCTCCTTAGAAGACGTGAGGCCCCGACGGTCAAATTACATTGCTCAAAACATTTGAATGCATAATCTGTAACATGGAAGAGGGGATGATGTCAGAATCCTGTAGTCAATTTGTATATTGCGGAGGGCCAGATGCCAACTGTTTCATACCAATGTGTTCAGTTGTCACTAGTAAGAGAATAACTAATGTATATTAGGAAGGACAGGAAGTTAGTGGGGATGGAAGGAAGTGACAAATACTTTGAAACATTTTTTAACCGTGGTAGAGTGAGTCTTGCGAGTTCAAGGAGACAGCGGTGGAATTGTAGATCACAAAAGTTTTGAGTGCAAGATGTATATAACAGAACAAGAAGCAACAGAGTTCGAAAGCGCCAATCCGACAACCGTGGCCATAAAATTGGCTAAGTATGGAAAGGAACAACGGTCAGTCAGATTCGTCATGTGAGGATATAGATGGAGATGAAGATATGTTAGGCTGCCAACGTTGGAACCTGCGATCATAGAAAGACGACTAAGTATATAACCAGAAAGCGATAATACATGGGAAAAAGAAAAGGGAAAAAGGGCTAAGGAGTATGTGGTGGAATTGTAGATCACAAATTTTTTGAGTGCAAGATGTATATCGCGGAACAAGAAGCGACATAGTTTGAAAGCGCCAACCCAAAACAGTGACTACTAATTGGACATTTTCGTGAACCCGTCAACACGAGGATCCAAAATAGGGTGACAAGGTCTCCCCAGAAGAGGTGAGACCCCAACGATAAAATTGTATTGCTCATAACATTTGAATGCATAATATGTAACATGGAAGAGGGGACGATGTCAAAATCTGGTAGTCAATTTGTATATTGCAGAGGGTCGAATGAAAACTGTTTCATACCAGTATGTTCAATTGTCACTAGTAAGAGCATAACTAATGTATATTAGGAAGGACATGAAGTTACTGGGGATGGAAGGAAACAACAAATACTTTGAAACATTTGTGAACTGTGGTAGAGTGAAGCTTGCGACTTCGAGGATTCCACGGTGGAATTGTAGATCACAGAAGTTTTGAGTGCAATATGTATATCACAGAACAAGAAGCAGCAAATTTCGAAAGCACCAACTTGGCAACCGCGACCATAAAATTGGATAAGTATGGAAATGAACAATGTTCGGTCGGATTCATCATGCGAGGATATATATGGAGATGAAGATATGCCAGCCCTCCAATGTTGGAACCTGCGATCATAGAAAGGAGATTAAGTATATAACCAGAAAGCAATAATACACGGGAAGAAGAAAATGGAAAAATGGCTAAGGAGTTCGCGGTAGAATTGTAGATCACAGAAGTTTTGAGTGCAAGATGTATATCATGGAACAAGAAGCAACAGAGTTCGAAAGCACCAATCCTACGACTGCATGCATAAAATTGGCTAAGTATGGAAAGGAACAGTGGTCAGTCAGATTCGTCATGTGAGGATATAGATGGAGATGAAGATATGTTAGCCTCCAACGGTGGAACCCGCGATCATAGAAAGGTGACTAAGTATATAACTAGAAATCGATAATACACGAGAAGAAGACAAGGGAAAAAGGGCTAAGTATCTCACAGAAGAACATCTACTATTTGTTTATCAATGCCAATCCTTTTGAACCCCTGGTGAGTTCTCACTAGTAAAATCAGAAATTTCAGATCACGAAATTTCTTTGGGTGCAAGATGTATATGACGGAACATGGGACCTAAGTGTTGGATACTAAAAACTCGGGACCCGGTGATCAGATAATTGACTAAGTATTGAAAGGGACTGTGGTTGGTCGGGCTCATGGTGTGAACATATAGATAAAGAGTTGCCAATTTAAGAATCTAGAAGGTTGTGATCATATAGATGCAACTAAATATAGAACCACAAAGAGATAATAGAGGGGAAGAAAAGAGGAAAAATTAAGAGAAAGTGTTTATATTTATTCCAATAGTATTCATATTAATATATATTAATAGATTATTTCTGGTCCAAAAACAAATCATCTTCCAATTTGCAGAATCTTGTTCGATTCACAAATTTGGTTGAAATCCATAAGCAACATCTATTGTTCGTTTATTAAGGCCAATCCTTTCGAATCCCTGGTGAGTTATCACTAGTAAAAGCATAAATTACAGATCATGAAAGTTCTTTGGGTGCAAGATGTATATGAAGGAATAGGGGACATAAGTGTTCGATACTGCAAACCCGGGACCCGGTGATCAGATAATTGGCTAAGTATTGAAAGGGATCGTGGTCGGTTAGGCTCATGGTGTGAAGATATCGATAAAGAGTTTCCAATTTGCGAATCCATGAGCCCGTGATCATATAGATGTGACTAAATATAGAACCACAAAGNAGAGGGGGGGGGGGAAGAGGAAAAATTAAGAGTTTTTATACATTCCTGCAGACAAATTGTATATTTCGGAACTCTGGGCACTCTTTGCAACTCGCAAAAGATTCAAAACACAATTTTGAGGTCGTCAATCCAGGAACCCGTAATCGAAAAAGTGTCCAAGTATGGAACATGCAAATGTTGGATGAGACTTGTTTTCGCTAATATATTGAAAATTTTAATAGCTTTTCCATTACCTGGCAAGATATTCTTTGCATGTTTCTGGACAAGTTCTGCAAGGATGGTTGGCTCTCAAGACTTTTTCTTATTAATGACGATCTTTACGGTTTTTGCATGATGTCGTTTTAGTATTAAACCTTTGGTGTTGCATATCTGGAAAGAAGTACAGGGATGTGCAGAACAGGAAACAGTGACTGGGAGTTGGAGATTTCGTGAACCCGCCAACGCGAGGATCCAAAATAGGGTGACAAGGTCTCCCCAGAAGACGTGAGGCCCCGATAGCCAAATTGTATAGATAGAAACATTTGAATGCATAATGGGTAACATGGAAGAGGGGACGATGTCGGAGTCTGGTAGTCAATTTGTATATGGCGGAGGACCGGGTGCCAATTTTTTCCTACCAGTGTGTTCAGTTGTCACCAGTAAGAGCATAGTTAATGTATATTAGGAAAGATGCGAAGTTAGTGGGGATGGAAGGCAATGACATATACTTTGAGCGAAGTTAATGTATATGAGGAGCCTACGGTGGAATTGTAGATCACATAAGTTTTGAGTTCAAGATGTATATCACAAAACAATAAGCAACCGAGTTCTTAAGCGCCAACCTTGCAACCACGGCCATAAAATTGGCTAAGTATGGGAAGGAACAACGGTCGATCGGATTCTTCATGTTACTATATAAATGGAGATGAAGATATGTTATCCCACCAACCCTGGAACTGAATATCATAGAAAGGCGACTAAGTATATAACCAGAAAGAGATAATGGATGGGATTAAGAAAAGGTGAGTTCATATGCGTCAACCCAGCAACCGCGGCCATAAAATTTACTAAGTATGGAAAGGAACAACGGTCGATCGGATTCGTCATGTGAGGATATAGATGGAGATGAAGATCTGTCATCCTACCAAGCCTACAACCCATGATCATAGAAAGGCGACTAAGTATATAAATAGGAAGCGATAATGGATGGGAAGAAGAAAAGGGGAAAAGGGTTAAGTATCTGACAGTAGAAAATCCATTTTTCGTTTATTAATGCCAATGTTTTCGAACCCTTGTTGGGTTCTCACTAGTAAAAGCATAAATTGCAGATCACAGAAGTTCTTTGGCTGCAAGATGTATATGACGGAACATAGGAAATAGGTGTTAGATGTCGTGAACCCGAGACCTGGTGGCCAGATAATTGGCTAAGTATTGTCCAAGAAAAAGTTTTAATATTTATTTCAATAGTATTCATATTAATATATATTAATAAATTATTTCTATTTCAAATGCAAATCATCTCCCAATTTGGAGGACGTTGTTCGATTCACAAATTTAGTTTAAACCATGAAATTTTTGAGTGCAAGATGTATATAACGCAACAAGAAGCAATAGAGTTCGAAAGCGCCAACCTGGCAACCGCGGCCATAAAATTAGCTAAGTATGGAAATGAACAATGGTTGGTCAGATTCGTCATGTGAGGATATAGATAGAGATGAAGATATGCCAACCCACCAACATTGGAACCCGCAATCATAGAAAGTCGACTAAGTATATAACCAGAAAGTGACCATAGAAGGGAAGAAGAAAAGGGGAAAAGGGCTAAGTATCTCACAGAAGAAAATCTATTGTTCCTTTATTAATGTCAATCTTTCTGAACCCCTGGTGAGTTCTCACTAGTTAAAGCATAAATTTCAGATCACATAAGTTCTTTGGCTGCAAGATGTATATGATGGAACATGGGACATAGGTGTTGGATACCGCAAACCTGGGACCCGGTGGCCAGATAATTGGCTAAGTTTGGACCAAGAGAAACTTTTTATATTTATTCCAATAGTACTCATATTAGTATATATGCACATATATTATCAAATATAAGAAGCTGCAATATATGCAAGATATTGAACAGGAACATGGCATCAACACTTGAGTTTCCTTGTTGTAATAGTCATTAATTCATTCTATTTACGTAAGTATAGGGCCGACACCACATAAGTATGGCCTATGAAAAATCATTCTTCCATGTAAGATGTAAGGAACGAACATAGTAGCCTTTATTTAAATTGAAGTACTGAGCAGCAGAAAGAAAAGCTTGTCGTCCATGTTTAACGATATACAGGAAAAAAAGGTACAAAATAAAATGAAAAGCAATACTAGATATTGGAAAACTGAGACGGAGTCATTCAAAAATTAATAAAAACAATGGGAGGCCTTGTGCCTCCATAGGGTCTGGTACCAGAATGTTATTGGGTCGAATCCATCGTTTATTTTCTTGAAAAGAGTCAGTTTTGGAAAGGAAAACAATGCACTATTGCGAAAATCAAGTAGGATGACATATAAAATTTATTCGATTCTTTGAATCATGACAACTGGGAACAGATTTCAATGGAAATTAGCTTCCCCCAATCGAAAATGAATTGCTCCTTGACTGTGAATTACAAAATATAAATAATTATATGGGAAATGCTTGTCATGGATGCCTGTCCCATTATTCTTGTAAATAGACAAGCAATTTCCCGGAATGGATTTTTAAAGGAACTTACCTGCAACTTTGTGATATCTTCAAGAACTGTTGTCGGGTCTTCGAGAAACTCAGCTAAGATGTCCAACCCATTATCATGTTTTTCTAGGAACTCCTTGTAGTCTTGTCCTTTGAAGGTCAATGTTGTCTCTGACAATTTTAACATCTTGCGGAAGACTTGAGGTGACAAAGAAACATGAGAATGGTCGCACAGTAGAATAATTCTTTGGCTTGGAATATATTTTTCGGCACACCAAGAGACCACCTCCTTACAGTCAAAAACCTCAGGGACATAGCTTGCACGAGCGATTCCAAAGGTCCAAATCACTTCGTTCTGGGAGGAACGAGATGAATAGTAAAAGTATGCCCTGGACCACTAGAATTTTTGGTCCTGATGTCCGAAGATATTTACTGTATCTCCACAAAATTGTTGTTGACCTGCTGCCATAAGTTTACAAGAATGTTTGTTTGCTCCAGATGATGAATGAAATGAAAAGTTTGAAGGGATAATATAACGTTGCACAAATATTGGTCCAAATACGTGTGAATGGTAGATCTCCTCGAGACTTTTTCTCATTAATGACAATTTTGATAGTTGTTGCATGATGCATTGTTAACATTAAAGACTAGTAATTGCACAGATAGAAGTGAGAACATGGCGTATAGGACAATGAGCGATTAAGCATTGTAGATTTCTTGAATGGGCCAACACGACAACCCGTGTTTGAGATGAACAATCAGAAGGGACAATATAACTCTCCACAGATCTTGGTTTAATGCATATTAATGGGAGATCGCCTTGAGCATTTGCTCATTAATGACAATGTTGACAGTTCCTGCATGGTGAGTTGTTAGCATGAAAGGTTTCTAATTGCATATTAAGAAAGAATTATGGAGGTCGTGGGGACGAGAAAGAGCAGTTAAGGAGTGTCTAATTATGGAAAGCGGTTGGGCGAGCTTCAAAATAGGGTTACAAGGTACAACTGTTCGAGGTGAGGGCGCGAGGGTCAAATTGGATGTCTCAAAACTTTTTGAGTGCAATACACGTAACACCGAAGAAGGTACGATAGTACAATCCAGAGGGCAATTTGTATATCGCGGAAATCCGGGTAATGTTTGTAGTACACGGAACAATGGAGATGCAAACGTGATCCCGCCTATCTGGGAACCCGCAATCGAAAAAAGTTCCTTAAGTATGGAATAGAGAAACGGCTGGGCAGATTCGTTTTCACTAATATATTGAAACTTATAATATATATCCCATAAAGAGAAAATAAGAGAATATAAACTAATTTAAATTTGACGAGTCGAGCTTTAATTAAATTTCACTATCTCGTTGATGCTCTTGATTTTTAATGGTGGTCAGCATGGATGTTGCATGATGAACTATTGGTAGTAAATGTTGGTCAGGCATAGTAAACAATGCCTAAGAATTGGAGATTTCGTGAACCCGCCAACCCAAGGAACCGCGAAAGAGATTCCATGAAATGGGCAAGTATGGAAAGTTGTCGGACGGGCCTCAGAATCAGGGTGAAAATGGTTCCCTAGGAGATGTGACTTCCCAAAAGTCAAATTGTATGTTTTGGGACTTGAATGCAAAATGTGTACCACAGAAGAGAGGATGGTCATTAATGACATGTTTAAGGTTCATGCACAACGAAGTTATAACATTAAAGCTTACCAATTGCATTTCCAAAGAGAACTAGGAAGGTGGCGGGGACACATAACAACAAGCAAGGAATGGCTAATTATCAAAAGCGTTTGGTGACGCTTAGAAATAGGGCTACAAGATACATCCAACAGAGGTGAGGGTTGAGGGTGAAATTGTATCTCTCGGGCATGATGATGCTTTCCTGTGGACAAATTGTATATCACAGAACTTTGGGTACTGCTTGCTAGTCATGGAACATGGGAAACACAATATTGAGCCCGCCAGTTCGGGACATGCAATCGAAAAAATGTTTAAGTATGAAACATGGATACACAGTAAATGTACAATGTCATGGAAATACAACCAACTTGGGGCTAAGTATTGAAAGGAACGACGGACAGATGGGCTCATGACAGGGCATTCCGGCGGACAAATTGTATATCGCGGAACTCCGGGCACTGTTTCCAAGTTGCAGAATATTCCAAACACAATTTTGAGGCTGTCAATCCAAGAACCCGCAATCGAAAAAGTTTCCAAGTATGGAATAGGGAAACACTCGCCTATACTTGTTTTTGCTAATATATTAAAATTTTAGATGGCAAGCTCTTCTTTGTGTTAGCACTTGGTAAATTTCCTAGAGGTTGACAACAGAAGAAATCTACTAAGGTAACTTTATCCAACCACTTTTGAAGCTGGGATCTAGCCCTTCCAACTTCAGAGAGGGATCTCTCTATTAGATTTAGCTATGTTTCAAATTTCAAATATTAGGCTAGGTAAATAAATAGGTTGGTTTTGTTGTCAAAATATTTTTTCAAATTGGTTGAGACAGTCTACACATCCATTGGGCTATGGGGTCTGTGTTTTAATAAAATATGAAATACAAACCAGAAACGCAAAGGGAAAACTTTCATAGGGCGAGATAATATAATCACTGGATCTTTTAGTAGCTTAAATGATGCACAACAGAAAAGATGAGAAAGATAATTTCAACAAAGAAGCAGTTAAGAATTTCTTTATTGAAAACACCAGAAGATAAAACACTTAAATCTTTCGAGTCAGAAACAGGGTATACTAGATAAATCCTGCAACATTCATTACTCTTAAAGATTAGATTCAGAAAAAAAAATGATGACAAAGCGAGAATAACATTTAACTTAGAGAGAAAACATCACTAGTGAATACACACAAGAATCCTGTAAAAGTGTCTCCTTTTTATTAATGGAAGATTTCTTCAAAAAGATTACAGTCTGATAGCATCAAGGTGTGAAGATCAACAACCCTCAATACTTCGAAAGGTGAAGTATTTATAACTCAATTTACAAACGATCCTATCCTTAATGACTAGGACGTGCTAAATCTATTTTTAGCCTAACTAACTTATAAAATTTCCTAAATCTAGGAATTGCTTGATGATGTGGTGTAACTGCACGCTGATTTCTGGGTGGGTTGTTGATGAAGCTTCTACACGAATTCATCTGACTGGAAAGTTGAATGGACCGGGACAACTCCTCTTCTAATCGATCAGATCACAGAGCTCCTCCCATCTGAGATGATTGGGCACGTTGACTTTGAGAAGCCTTCGATACACTTCGTCCATTTATGTGTACTTGGCGAATGTAGGCTTTGTGAGGAAGATGTATCGAATCTCGTGTTGGATACTGATGTCCCACTGGAGGGAATCTATGAACGCCTTGCCAGTGATTCTCCCTTGAATGCCTACAAACTTCGAACTGTCCTTAGCCACGCCGGCCAATCTTTTCTTGTAGTCTGGGAGTGTCATCAATTTATCATTGATTACCTTCAGATCAGGCAGACCTTTCTTCTGTAGAGCCTCAATTTTACTGAAGAATCTTTGTACCCCTAGGTCCATGGGCTGAACCTTTTCTTCTAGCTGAAGAATTAATCCTCTCTTGGTCAAAACTCTTTTGACCTCAAGGATGGTCTCTGTTCTGTCTTCAATTTTCAGCTCTTCTAGCTCTTCCCTGGTCTTGGAATTGAGGAACTTGATGATCTCGTTTGCTTGTGTTGGCATGTCTCCCAATTCTACTTTGATCTTCTCAATGGCCTGTTTTCTCCTCTGGACCAATTCATTCTTCTCAAACATGATTTGGATCATGGGCCATATCTCATTTATGGACTTAGTGATGTCTGTCCATACATTCTCTTTAACCTCAGCCAAAGTCTTCCCTGCCACTGTTTGCTTCCGGAGCTGCTGTAGCTCCTGCTTGAGCTGCTCTGTCACCTACTTTTCCTTGGAGAGGCTGGTCTGGAAAGGAAGTTTTGAGTTCCTGAAGGTTCTCAACTTCCTTTTTAAGCCTGTTGATCTCTGTTTCCTGCAGGTTCATCTTTTCCATGGACTTAGCCAGGTCGGTTGTCTTCTCCTGTGATGTCAATGGAGTCGTGGATGGGATTTCTGTCACTGACACTGTGCTCTCTCCTGAAATTGGGATAGCACTCAATCGAATGACTTCCATTGGCTTCAGTTTCTCTTTCTCTTTTAATAACTTTTCCATCTCAGCCTCCATTTGTTTAAGCTGTGCATTCTGCTCCATGAGCAGCCTTAGCATCTCATCTTTCTCTCCTTCTTTCTCTGCTATCTCCTTCACCTGCGAATCCCTTGTGGGCGGGAGTTTCAGTTGTTTCCTCAAGGAGGCTATGTCCACATTTTTCTTCTTTATCATTTCCTCCACTGCTTTGACGTTCGAAGGATCATAACCAATCTTCAGGACTAGTTCCTCCAAAGTCTTGATCCTATTGTCCTTGGCAAAGGACGATATCTTCTCCATCTTTAATTGTGTTTGAACATTGTTCAGGGATACCTGCAATTTCGACGTAGCAGTAGAAGCATGTGCCAGAGTGTAGAAAACCATTTCCCCTATCTGCTTGTGCAGATCCATTTGATCAGCTGGATGCACATCCTTCATCTAGAATTCGAAGGTGGCCCTCTTGTAGTTAGTGATCACCTTTGGATCTGGTACCTACGCCTGGAGGAATGCCATATGCATTCTTCCCTTCTCTGTGTCAAATGCCGACAGCAGCCTATGTTGCGCAGTCGACGTCTGCTTCTATAATTGGGCACAAGTACTGTTGGTCAAGGTCTGGTTCCTTTTCTTTATCAGCTCATACTTCTCGAAGATACTCAGCTTCGGTCCCACCTTGCCTGGCTGGGCGGTCAATGGAGGATTTGTAGATTTTTCAGGCAATGATGAGGCTATGGCCTTATGGAGGCTCGAACTGAAGGGTGGAATACCAACTTTGGTAACTATGGTAGACGGGGCTTCTTTTTCCCCGGTTGGGCCAGGAGCTGCAACAGTCTTAGGCCTCTTGGTATGCAGCTAGAATTCCTCAGAAGATACCTCAGTGACAAGCGAAGATAACTCTTGCCTCGACATTTTCTCTTTTGGGACCTGTGGCGTGGTTGTTTGTGACATAGTGGCAGGGGGGCCTTGCTTTTCTACTTCTACCAATGTGTTAGGCTCCCACACTGTCTGATTTGCAATTTTTTCCACTTCAGGCCTAGCTTCATGAACATATGGGATGTTCTTGTTATTCACCCTCATCTCTGAGATGATCCCACATGGATCATAATGCCATGGGAAACTCATGGAGAACTTCATCTCCCTCAGCATCATGTCTGCCTCTTTCCTAGCACCACGATTTTTGCAGATGAAGGAGCCAATCTGCCCCTTGATTCTTAGTTGCTGCTTTTTCTTCAACGACACGAAGTGGATATCATCGGAATTTATAATCTGCCTTATATATTCTAAAGCAAAAATTCTGACAGGCAGATACTTGAGCAGTTTATACGGTGCCAACTCGCACCCGTATACTTTGATCTCGGTGTAATCTTGATATAGGTACCAATCCCCGGTCTTTGTGTTGTCCGAGAGATGCAGGATCCTCTGAAATTCATCGTTTATCCGAGGCTCAGGCCTGCCGCCCAACATACTTACCACAAGGGTGGTAAAATTGGTCAATGAACTCCTTGAAGTTGAAATCAGTGGAGTTGTGCTTGAGCAAGGAGGTCCATGCTGTGACCGCTTGAGGTCTACCATCTCCATCCATTTTCTGCATGGAAAAGCCAAATTTATCCACCTGGAATAAGACGAACAAGTATGCTAGTATTGACGAGTATATGAACATGCCTTCCGTGCCGAAATTCATGAACTGTTTGTGAATATTGTCTGCCAAGAATGTACTGAAGTCAAACTGGGTGGTGGGCTTTTCATTGGTAGAGAAAATGGATAGAAAACCCAGAATGGGTTCATCTACCCACTGATCAGAATAGTATCCTAACAAAGCACAAAGGGATGAGATGACCTGGTTTGCCTTAGTGGAGAACATGGAAGACGGATAAGGAGTATTTGTGGAGGGAAATTGAGCGGATGGGGGAAGAAAGAGCTCGAATATTTGAGCTCTTTGGGGGAAGGCCATTTTCTGGTACAATTCCGTAAGAATTTCCAGATTGAAGGGAGACGCAAAGTCAGCTCGGTGGATTTGCATCATCTGGTCTATGGATTCGGGCGTGATGAGGAATAGGATCTCTCCGGACGAGGAGATGACGGCTCTTTGTTCGGGAATATAGTGAGCTTGACACTTGAGAGCGAACTCGGGAAAATGGTGGATCTGAGGGAAGAGGTAGAGGGGTAAATTGGACTCCCAGAGTCCAATTTCATCACTTTGGTCCAGGAAAACTTCCCTGAGCCACGACTGGAGGTATGAGAAATCAAAATTGCATTTAGTATCCGTGATTAATTGATCTTTGTCGACCAGTGGGATCCTGTCCAGGTCGACAGGAGGCGGGAGAAACAGATTCTCCTCTCCTTCTGCTTGTTTGGATTTTGGCGCCATTTATGCAACAGTACCTGCAATAAAACACAACATTAGTGGGGGCAACTGACTGTGGATGAGGGAAACGGAATGTAACGGAGGAGTAAGTGGTGAATTTCTCTGGTGAGATGGGTGAATAGCAAAAATGAGGGGAATAACGGTAGTTTTAAGTAAAAGGGGGGTTGGTTGGGCGCGGGAGACAGGTCAGCTAGATAACAGATAGATTATCCAGTAATAAATGGCCAACGGATCACTTTGAGGGTGAGATGGTGGGTGACAGTGGCTGAGGGATACAGACGGGTGACGTGGCAGTTGTCGATTGGAGGTAAAAGTCATAGTAAGGGGCTTGCCACGAGTGAATGGGGGGAAGGACTGACAACAGTTATGGGACATGACCAGTTCGGGAAAGGTGGAAGGTGACGTCCAGAGGTGACGAAGGTCTGTCAGATAGCAGATGGTGACTGGACTCGGTGCAATAGATCGACACCACGTATAACAAGGAACCCGCCAGAGGAAGAAAACCATTCTAGACCCCCCCCCCAAGTTAAAAGCAGATCATCCGGGGGGGGGGGGGTCCGAAATCCATTTTGGGTCGTTGATCTGTGCGCCTGTTTCTGAGCCGCAGATCTCTGCGCTCTGTTTATCACTCATTCCGGACCCCCCCCCTTGCCATTAAAGGCAGAATGGATGGGGGGGTCTGGAATCCAACGCTGACCGTAGATTTGAGCGCTCGATCCTGAGCCGTCCAGATGCGCACGAGTCTTATCATCGATTCCAGACCCCCCCCAGTTAAAAGTAGAACGATCGGGGGATCTGAAATCCATTTTGGGCCGTTGATCTGGGCGTCACGATCAGGACCATTGATATGTGCAGGGAGCATAAGTGGGGAGCGGAAAACACATGCACGAGGGAAAAACTTAGGATAAACGTATTTTATGGGTTTTTCCCCGAGCTTTTCAAGTAGACACCACCATGGGGCTCGACCAAACGATCTTCTAAGCATATGAAACATGGTGCAACATTTACATCAAGCTGGTTTTTATTGAAATGAAGCAACAATACAACTAACCTATATTCTAACCTAGTTTCCTATGAAAGTTAACCCAGATTAGACTGTTGGGTTAAGAATTTATTCTACCCTGGGGCTATCTGACCAGGATTAGACAGTCTGGCCAGATTTATTCACTAATCTATCCTAGACCCTTTGGCTAAGATTAAACTGTTTAGCCAAACTCATTCACTACCCTATCAACATCAATTTAAAAAAGAACTTGGCCATGCTTGAAAGGTATGGACCAAGTTACTATTATTGCATGGGGCTTTTATTGAATTCTTTTATGCCCTCTTTTCTTTTTCTCTTTTTTTTTTTTCTTTTTATTTATTTTTCTTTTTTCTTTTTTCTTTTCTTTTCTTTCTTTTTCTTTTTTCAAATTATTTGCAGAATGAAAAATCATTTGTCAACAAAAACACTAGAGACAGCAAATATTCCAGTCACCAGTTGATCCTATAACTTATAGGATGATAACACTTTGCATGTTTCTTGACAAGTTCAATAGGGATGGTTAGTCCTCGAGACTTTGACTTATTAATGACGATCCTTATGATTGTTGCATGATGGAATTTTAGTGTTAAACCTTTGTTGTTGCATATTTGGAAATAAGTACGAGGATGGTCGGAACATGAAACAGTGACTAAGAATTGGAGATTTCGTGAACCCGTCAACATGAGGATCCAAAATAGGGTGACAAGGTCTCCTTAGAAGAAGTGAGGCCCCGATGGTCAAATTGCATTGCTCGAAACATTTGAATGCATAATCTGTAACACGGAAGAGGGGATGATGTCAGAATCCGATAGTCAATTTGTATATTGCGGAGGGCTAGATGCCAACTGTTTCATACCAGTGTGTTCAATTGTCACTAGTAAGAGCATAACTAATGTATATTAGGAAGGACAGGAAGTTAGTGGGGATGGAAGGAAGCAACAGATACTTTGAAACATTTGTGAACTGTGGTAGAGTGAATCTTGCGAGTTCGAGGAGTCCACAGTGGAATTGTAGATCACAGAAGTTTTGAGTGCAAGATGTATATAATGGAACAAGAAGCAGTAGAGTTTGAAAGCGCCATTCCGACAACCGCGACCATAAAATTGGCAAAGTATGGAAAGGAACAACGGTCGGTCAGATTCGTCATGTGAGGATATAGATGGAGATGAAGATATGTCACCCCTCCAACACTGGAACCTGTGATGATAGAAAGGCGACTAAGTATATAACTAGAAATCAATAATACATGGGAAGAAGAAAAGGAAAAAAGGGATAAGGAGTCTATCGTGGAATTGTAGATCACATAAATGTTGAGTGCAAGATGTATATCATGGAACAAGAAGCAACAGAGTTCGAAAGCGCTAACCTGAGACAGTGACTATGAATTGGAGATTTTTGTGAACCCGTCAACACGAGGATCCAAAATAGAGTGACAAGGTCTCCCCAGAAGAGGTGAGACCCCGACGGTCAAATTGTATATCTCATAACATTTGAATGCATAATCTGTAACATGGAAGAGGGGACGATGTTGAAATCCGGTAGTCAATTTGTATATTGCGGAGGGTCAGATGCCAACTGTTTCATACCAGTGTGTTCAGTTGTCACTAGTAAGAGCATAAATAATGTATATTAGGAAGGACAGGAAGTTATTGTGGATGGAAGGAAACGACAAATACTTTGAAACATTTGTGAACCGTGGTAGAGTGAATCTTGCGAGTTCGAGGAGTCCACGGTGGAATTGTAGATCACAAAAGTTTTGAGTGCAATATGTATATCACAGAACAAGAAGCAGCAGAGTTCGAAAGCACCAACCCGGAAACCGTGGCCATAAAATTGGCTAAGTATGGAAATGAACAACGGTCGGTTGGATTCGTCATGTGAGGATATAGATGGAGATGAAGATATGTCAACCCTCCAACACTGGAACCCGCAATCATAGAAAGGAGACTAAGTATATAACCATAAAGCGATAATACACGGGAAGAAGAAAAGGGAAAAAGGGATAAGTAGTCTGTGGTAGAATTGTAGATCACGAAAATTTTGAATGCAAGATGTATATCATGGAACAAGAAGAAGCAGAGCTCAAAATCACCAATCCGACAACTGCAGGCATAAAATTGGCTAAGTATGGAAAGGAACAGTGGTCGGTTGGATTCGTCATGTGAGGATATAGATGGAGATGAATATATTTCATCCGCCAACAGTGGAACCCGCGATCATAGAAAGGCGACTAAGTATATAACTAAAAAGCGATAATACACGGGAAGAAGACAAGGGAAAAAGGGCTAAGTATCTCACATAAGAACATATACTATTCATTTATCAATGCCAATCCTTACGAACCCCTGGTGAGTTCTCACTAGTAAAATTAGAAATTTCATATCATGGAAGTTCTTTGGGTGCAAGATGTATATGACGGAACATGGGACATAAGTGTTGGATACCAAAAACACGGGACCCAGTGATTAGATAATTGACTAAGTATTGAAAGGGATCGTGGTTGGTCGGGCTCATGGTGTGAACATATAGATAAAGAGTTGCCAATTTGAGAATCTAGGAGGTCGTGATCATATAGATGCGACTAAATATAGAACCACAAAGGGATAATAGAGGGGAAGAAAAGAGGAAAAATTAAGAGAAAGTGTTTATATTTATTCCAATAGTATTCATATTAATATATATATTAATAAATTATTTCTGGTCCAAAAACATATCATCTTCCAATTTGTAGGATCTTGTTCGGTTCGCAAATTTCGTTGAAATCCATAAGCAACATCTATTGTTTGTTTATTAAGGCCAATCCTTTCGAATCCTCGGTGGGTTCTCACTAGTAAAAGCATAAATTGCAGATCATGAAAGTTCTTTGGGTGCAAGATGTATATGACGCAACAGGGGACATAAGTGTTCGATACTGCAAACCTGGGAACTGGTGATCAGATAATTGGCTAAGTATTGAAAGGGATTACGGTCAGTCAAGATCATGGTGTGAAGATATAGATAAAGAGTTTCCAATTTGCGAATCCATGAGGCCATGATCATATAGATGCGACTAAATATAGAACCACAAAGGGATAATAGAGGGGGGAAAAAGAGGAAAAATTAAGAGTTTTTATACATTCCTGCGGACAAATTGTATATTGTGGAACTATGGGCACTCTTTGCAACTCACGGAAGATTCAAAACACAATTTTGAGGTCGTCAATCTAGGAACCCGTAATCGAAAAAGTTTCCAAGTATGGAACATGGAAATGTTGGACGAGACTTGTTTTTGCTAATATATTGAAATTTTTAATAGCTTTTCCATTACCTAGAAATATCTTCTTTGCATGTTTCTGGACAAGTTCTACAAGGATGGTTGGTTCTCGAGACTTTTTCTTATTAATGACAATCTTTACAGTTTTTTCATGATGTCGTTTTAGTATTAAACCTTTGGTGTTGCATATCTGGAAAGAAGTACGAGGATGTGCAGAACAGGAAACAGTGACTAGGAGTTGGAGATTTCGTGAACCCGCCAATGCGAGGATCCAAAATAGGGTGACAAAGTCTCCCCAAAAGACGCAAGGCCCCAATAGCCAAATTGTATAGATCAAAAAATTTGAATGCATAATGTGTAACACGGAAGAGGAGACGATGTCGGAGTCCGGTAGTCAATTTGTATATGGCGGAGGACCGGGTGCCAATTCTTTCCTACCAGTGTGTTTAGATGTCACTAGTAAGAGCATAGTTAATGTATATTAGGAAGGACGTGAAGTTAGTGGGGATGGAAGGCAACAACAAATACTTTGAGCGAAGTTAATGTATACGAGGATCCTGCAGTGGAATTGTAGATCACAAAAGTTTTGAGTTCAAGATGTATATCACGGAACAATAAGCAGCCGATTTCGTAAGCGCCAACCTGACAAATGCGTCCATAAAATTGGCTAAGTATGGGAAGGAACAATGGTCGGTCGAATTCTTCATGTGAGGATATAAATGGAGATGAAGATATGTCATCTCACCAACCCTGGAACCGAATATCATATAAAGGAAACTAAGTATATAACTAGAAAGCGATAATGGATGGGAAGAAGAAAATGCGAGTTCGTATGCGCCAACCCGACAACCGCGACCATAAAATTGACTAAGTATAGAAAGGAACAACGGTCAGTTGGATTCGTCATGTGAGGATATAGATGGAGATGAAGATATGTCAGCCCACCAACCCTACAACCCACGATCATAGAAATGCGACTAAGTATATAAATAGAAAGCGATAATGGACGGGAAGAAGAAAAGGGGAAAAGGGTTAAGTATCTGACAATAGAAAATTCATTTTTCGTTTATAAATGCCAATGTTTTTTAACCCTTGATGGGTTCTCACTAGTAAAATCATAAATTGCAGATCACGAAAGTTCTTTGGCTGCAAGATGTATATGATGGAATAGAGGAAATAGGTGTTGGATACCATGAACTCGGGACCTGGTGGCCAGATAATTGGCTAAATATTGGCCAAGAGAAAGTTTTGATATTTATTTCAATAGTATTCATATTAATATATATTAATACATTATTTCTATTTCAAATGCAAATGCAAATCATCTCCCAATTTGCAGGACATTGTTTGGTTTGCAAATTTAGTTGAAACCATGAAAGTTTTGAGTGCAAGATGTATATAACGCAACAAGAAGCAACAGAGTTCGAAAGCGCCAACCTGGCAACTATGACCATAAAATTTTCTAAGTATAGAAAGAAACAACGGTCGGTCGGATTCGTCATGTGAGGATATAGATGGAGATGAAGATATGTCAGCCTGCCAACATTGGAACCCACGATCATAAAAATTCGACTAAGTATATAACCAGAAAGAGACCATAGACGAGAAGAAGAAAAGGGGAAACGGGCTAAGTATCTCACAGAAGAAAATCTATTGTTCCTTTATTAATGTCAATCTTTCCGAACCCCTGGTGAGTTCTCACTAGTTAAAGCATAAATTGCAGATCATAGAAGTTCTTTGGCTGCAAGATGTATATGACAGAACATGGGACATAGGTGTTGGATACCACAAACCCGAGACCCGGTGGCCAGATAATTGGATAAGTTTTTAGCTTATTAATGCCAATATTTTCGAATATGTGCGTCGACTAGTGACTAATAGCACGTAATAACATTCTGATATCCGAGCAGATTCTCAAATCTGACAACATCTAACATATGCAAAGTATTAAAGAGGGACATGACGTCAAGGCCTCTGTGGATGACACTTTCATGGATGGAAGTGAGGTAGTACAATATTGCACTCTTACTATGATGAAGAATTTAAAAAACTGAAAGAGCCAATATTTGTTTTTTGCAAATTCAAATTGTAGGCAAAAACAACTATCAGGTCCCATATTATTCGCCTATCTATGCATTTTAATGGGTGATGTCCTCGAGATTTCCACTTATTAAAGCCAATATTTTTGAACCTATATCGTCGTTTGTCACTTTTGAAAGAATAATTAATGTCCATTGGGAAGGGAGGAAGGTAGTGTAGATGGTGGGGAGCGACTCTAAACCCAGGAACGCGTGAACCCGCGAAACTTTTAAAACTCGACTAAGTATAGAAAGGCAAGTCAGATAGACAAAGTCATTGTAGGCAGAGGCAAGGTTGCGAGTTCAAGGAGTGTGGGGTTGAATTGTAGAGAACGAAAGTTCTGGGTGCAAGATGTATACATCGAACACGAGTTACCATGGTTCAATAGCACCTATCCGAGAAGCCACGTTCATAA
The DNA here is from genome assembly GCA_009831015.1 of Picea engelmannii. Lineage (NCBI taxonomy): Eukaryota > Viridiplantae > Streptophyta > Pinopsida > Pinales > Pinaceae > Picea > Picea engelmannii. The sequence continues at coordinate 87,492 of ML803892.1, forward strand.
AATTGGCTAAGCATGCAACCGAATGACGGTCGGTCGAAATCGTGATGTGAATATATAGATAGAGATAATGATTTTTCAGTTCGCCACACCAAGAACCCGCGAGCACAAAAACGTGAGAAAGTATAAAACCAGAAATGCATAATAGAGTGGAAGAACAAAAGGTAAAAAACGAGAAAGTTTACAAGAGGAAAAAAAAAGGGAGAGAATAATTATATCGCTCAGACAACAACACTTACTCTCATAAATATGAAACCACAGTAAGACAAAAACCATGGAAAAAGCATCGCCAGCTATGAAATATAGTTGGATCCCGACAAACTCTGGTTGAAGCCATAAGAGATGCAATTTACATCGACTGCAAAATTTTGAATGTTATTTTATCTTAATGGTATTTTATGGGGAGCCAACTGCAAAACAATGTAACAACAAATCCAACTATAGATGAAACACCCCAACATTTCAAATCTTAGGAAAACAAGTGCAAGAAGAAAATAACAACCCAGTTAAGAAGCACCAAAAGGCCCACCTGCAGTTGCAAGACCCGAAACCTGCAAAGTTGAATCAAGCAATAGTAAGCAGCATCCAATGAACAAAGAAGCAAGCACCAACCAGTCGACCAGGAATGTTGCAGTTCCAATCGCGGTTGCAGAACCCCAAACATGCAAACTGCAATAAGACGAACACGAAAATAAGAAATCAGTGGAGATGCAAGAAGCAAGCATGAACCAGTGAACTAGGAATGTCACTGAAGTACAATATTTCCCAAATTGACTGCAGAGAACATCGCATATAAAAAAAGAAACCGAAAGAAAATGCAATGTTGCAGCAAGCATGAACTAGTGAACCAACAATTCCGTTGAAGTACAATATTGCCCAAATTGATTGCAGAGAACATTGCATATATTAAAAAAAAACGGAAGAAAATGTATTGTAACAAGCCTTCTAAGTAAACATTTAACGCTGTGAAGCCTGTTAGGTAAACATTTAAGTCTGTCAGAAATGCTCTGCAAATATTTAAGAAAGAATGCAGTGTGGCAAGTCTCTTACGTACCAAAAAAAATATCATATAATTTATTATAAAGTAAAATTAGTAACAATAGTTCAAACAGTAGAGAATGTATTCAAAGGACAAACTTTGGATATGCCAGCATATCAAACATTGGGATAAATTTAGCTAGCAGAAAATGCTAACACAAACATTCGAACTAATGCTAACATTAATCCACCTTCAAGCAATGCATAAGAAAAATATATGATTCAAAAGACTATATACGATCAAAAAGTTTGGATATGCTAACATATAAAACATTGGGAATAGCGAAGCCGACAATAAGACCTCCAATTTGTTATCCAATCAGATCATTACATATATGGTACTTTTTATTATACAAAAATCAAATTTTTTAGTTCCCTAGCTCCAACAATAGATATTATGCAAATATTTGTGGTCAAAGGACAAACTAATATGAAGTCAACAAATTATCGATCGCTATAGTCCTTCTATGCCTACAACAGGGACTAATAACTCTTAATATGTAGAAATTTTCGAATATGCCTATGTACATTCATGCACCATGGTGGTATGTCAACATATATATATATATATATATATATATATATATATATATATATATTCATTATTCATGTAGGCCAAATGGATGTTTAACTACTATTTATTCCTTTTTTT
>ML803892.1:117590-132067 GCA_009831015.1 Picea engelmannii
TCCTCCATTATCCGATCTTAAGCATTTGATTCTTGAATCCATCTCATTTTCAACCATTTCCTTGTAGATCTTGAAATTTTCAAAAGCTTTTGATTTTTTCTTGAGAAAGAAAACTGCAGTCATTCTTGTATAATCATCAACTACTAACATAAAGTATCTCTCACCTTTTAAGCCTTTTGTTGTAGTTGGTCCAACTAGATCAGTATGCACAATTTCCAGTGGTTTTGTTGTTGAATATTCCTCTGATTTGAACCTGGTCTTTGTTTGTTTTCCTTGTTGGCAATGCTTGCATAATGTGTTGGTTGGTTTCGTGATTTGGGGCATTTCTCTGACTACTTCTCTTTTGTTGACTTTAGCAAGGTTATCAAAATGCATGTGACCCATTCTTCTGTGCCATAGCCAAATTTCATCTTCATTTCCTAGACAACACTTTTCATTTCCAATTTCGCTTAACACATATATGTTGCTTGAAGTTTTTGCATCTGTAGCGACCAATTTCCCTGAAACTTCTTTTCTTATCTCACACTTTTGTGAATCGAAAGTAACTTTATGATCTTGGTCACACATTTGACTCACACTTAAAAGATTATGTTTCATATATTCTACTAGTAGAACATTTTCTGCCTTTTCATTCTTGTTCCCAATTCGGACTGTGCATTTTCCAATGATTTTGGATGAATCATCATTTCCAAAGGAGATTGGTCCATCTCTTTCCTTTTGTAATGTAAGAAACTTATCTCTATCACATATCATGTGTTTTGAACATCTACTGTCAACATACCAACCACGTTTCTTCTATTTAGCTTGTAGAGCGACTGTGCATTCTTCATTGCTATACTGATCTTGCTTTCTTATCCATGTCATTTTCTGAGGTTCTTGTTTGTGACTCTGTTGAGGTTCTTTAGGAGGGACTGTCATTCTGCAATTTTTGGCCATGTGTCCAAAATTGTTATATTTGTAACATTCCACTTCAGTGCTCAAAGATTCAAACATGTTGTAACTTCTTCTCTGTGTTTCACTAGGTCTTCTTGAATAACCACTTTGTGTATGGCTCTCAAAGTAGTTATTGTTCATGTTGTTAGCTCTGCAATTTACAGCTTTATGTCCAAAATTATTACCTGTATAACATAAACAAAAAAAATAGTTTGATACCTGGTAGTTTGTAGGGACCAAATTAATTTCAGTCTATTAAAATCCATAAATTGAAACCGATAAGATTACTTCTACACAGAAAGACTCAATAATTTCTTTCATTCAGCATATAAGCATGTTAAATTAATTAAAGAACAACAATTTCATAACAAAATAAGAATTACTTAACAGAATAAAATAAATTACCTCTTCCTGATGCTAATTCATCCGTTGATCTGATTGTCCTTTGTTGAAGTTGAAACTGTGTCAAACACTGCCCAAAACCAAGTTTTCCTCCCTGCCAGCTAAGAGCATCCTGTCTGGCTCCCTAGCTCCAGGATACCGTAAGGATATCTTGGCCCCCGTGCCCAAGACCCCCAACAACTCAGTGCCCCCTGCTTCTGATTCACCAAAAAACCACCAAAATCAAACTCCTCCCACTAGAAAAATATCCCACAGCCCAAAAATCACAGACCCATCTCTGCCCCAGAATTATTCCCCCAAAATAATGAATCTCCCCCGTAAGACTCCTCCATGTCATATCCCCCTTCACCGACTCTTCTCCCCTTTCATTAATTTTCTTATCTCCCCCTTTATTATCTTGTCCCCTTCATTAATATATTATCCCTATATTTAATGTTTCTTCCCCCCCGGTATACTTAAGTCTTTAATAAATTAAATTATTAACCCCTTTAATTCTTTACTCAAATAATTAATGAGTCAATTAATAATTAATTAATCTTTGACAGATATGAACAAGTAATTAATAATAATTAATTAGTTAATATTATTAAGAAATAATTATTATTTAACTAACATATTAGGATAGTCAGATTATCAAATTAATTAAAATTAATAATCCCTATACATCTATTTGAGGAGGGTCGTTACATACACCCACCCTTCAGGAAACTTCATCCCGAAGTTAAGGTATCTCATGGTACAAAGGAAAAGAAACATGGTTCACACATTCATAACAATTAACCGACATTATTAGTAAGTAAGTCAAGACAACTCATACATGCTAGTGTACATGTACAAGAAATGCATGTGTAGCTAGTACATACAAGTCTCATGCATGCACTAATAATCAATAACTATCACCCTTTAGTAATTTATGTATGCATCCAATCCAACCAACAAGACTAGTCTTTTATAAAATACAATAAACCAATCAAATGTTTGCGAAATCCTTTAATTACAATTATCCTAGTTCAACAATTTTTATTTAGACAACTGTGGTTTAGTTATGTAATTATGAATGTTCATATATACACATTTTCTTTTTAGAAGGGGAAAACATTAAATTCCTCCATAAGACAAATCTCCATACTTTCTCAACTATTTCTACTCATCCTTCCTCCCTAAATTACTTCCATATACATTCCTATCCTTCCTCTGCTGGACTATCTTGGAGTGTAAACTATATTGACCTAACTCCAAATAGAACCCGTAAGCGGAAGTGTCACTATCTCGACCAAGCTTCCCCAGCGGGCAACTGACAGTCATCATCACACGTCTTGGGGAGCGTGAACTAACATCATCCTCCCATGACTTTAGGTTTCGGAGGATACACGGTGGGAAATGTCTCCACCCCTCCTAATCATAACTAGGGTCCACACCCTACAATGGAATATACAGTGGCACAGTGTTGCTGGGGGTTTTGTCATCGTTTATTCGGTTTTGGGCAGTCTCATCACCTGAAATCCTGCATTGGTCCACATATCATAGCAATGCATCCAAACCAATATAATTCCACATACAAATATTCGTACCATAATGTTTTTTCGGCTAGTGGTCATGATATCCACTTTCATCCTCCTTATCCCTTGGCTATTTCATAGCCCATAACCTGCAGATTAGTCTATAACACAAACTCATACATTTCTATGCATTATCATCATGTAATTGCATACTATCATCATTTCAATTTGGTATCCTTGTACCGACAACTTAACATCAAAGTTTTCAAGTTAGAAATAGATCTCATAATATCCCATAATTCAATTTCGACACCCATTCATAAGATTATCATTTACCAAATAGATTGCATCATATCCAACATCATTCTAATAGCATTTAAACATTGATAAAATTTACATTCTCACAATATGTCGCATCATATACATCATCATCAATAACATTTAAACATTCGTAAAATTTACATTCACATAGTAGATCACATTATATACATCATCATCAATAACATTTAAACATTCATAAAATTTGCATTCACATAGTAGATCGCATTATATTCATCATCATTAATAACATTTAAACATTCATAACGGTTCATATGTCTTAAAAGTTTAAGTGTATSATTTAATAGTTTTCAYYGTGAAGAGAAAATAAWATAAGYAGGCCTCAKGTAAATCHTGGYTGTCWAAGTCAAAAGGTGGTGTTACATACACCCCACCTTCGAGAAACATATTCTCGAGGTGGTCAAAAAAGTGAGGGATAGTCTCGTCGTAATGTCTCGGCATCTTCCCAAGTAGCAGATCCTGGACTATACTTGTCCCATTGGACCTTAACTTGGTCTACCAGACGGTTCCTAAGCTGTCGAACTCTACGGTCCAATATGCGTAATGGTTCTACCGTGAGAGTTCCCACGTCCGATACCTACAATTCCTTCCAATTTAGTTTATGTGATTCATCAGCAACATAATGACGTAAAATAGATACATGAAATACATTATGATTTTTATGCAAGTGGGGTGGAAGTACGAGACGATAGGCAACGGGTCCAATTTTCTCTTGGATTCTGAATGGTCCTATTAATCGAGGTGACAACTTTTTCCCCTTCCTGAACCGTATGGTACTCTTATTAGGCCTGATACGAATGAAAACCTGGTCTCCCACTTCATAACTTCGGTCGGTCCTGTGTGCATTCACATAACTTTTCTGCCTATCATGTGCTTCCTTTAGTCTCTGCCTAATCTGAATCACCTATTCCTCCATCTCTTGAATCAATTATGGCCCAACTGTTACTCGGTCTTCTAGTCTATCCCAACTCAATGGCGTTTTGCATGGCCTTCCATATAGAGCTTCGTAGAGTGGCATTCTGATGGAGCTATGAAAACTGTTATTGTAGGCAAACTCTACCAAAGGTAGGTACTTCTCCCACTGGGTTTGATTATCCATGACATACATCTTGAGCATGTCTTCCATGACTTTATTTACTCTCTCGGTTTTCCCATCTGTTTCAGGATGATAAGTTGTGCTTAAGTTCAATTGAGTCCCCAACGCTGACTGCAAACTTGTCCAAAACCTAGAAGTGAATCTGGAGTCCCTATCTGAAATGATCTTCTTAGGTATCCCGTGCAAACGGATAACCTCGCTTACAAACACACGTGCCACGTCAGTGACATCGTAAGTGTCTATAACCGGAATAAAATGAGCACTCTTGGTTAACTTAGCCACTATCACAAGAATGGCATTGTGTCTATGAGATGTGAGTGGTAACCCCACAACAAAATCCATCGAGATGACTTCCCACTTGGACATAGGAACATCATGTGGTTGTAGGAGGCCTACCGGGTAATGGTGGTCAGCTTCACTTGTTGGCACTCTAGGCATTTGGCGATGAAATGGACTACATCGCGCTTCATGCCTACCCAGAAGAAGAGCTTTCTCATGTCTGTGTACATCTTCTTCACACCTGGATGCGCACAATAAAGTTCTCTATGGACTTCCTTCAGTATGATGCTTCGAATATCCCCATCTTCAGGGATGTACATCCTTCCTCGATATCTTAACAGTCCGTCTGCTTCCAGACTATATCCTTCATACTTTGGATCTAACTGCCTACCACTTTGGAGGTTTGAAGTAACCTTTAAATACCAACTATCTCCTTGGAGTTGTGTCAACACATGTTCCCTCAGATTGACCTTTAAGAGTACTAAGGAGAAGATACGTGGTCTCCTACTCAAGACATTTGCGACCACATTTTCCTTTCCCTTGATGTATGAAATACCAAAATCGTACTCACTCATAAACTCACTCCATCACTTTTTCCTAGCATTCAGATCCCTTTGAGTGAAAAGATGTTTTAAACTTTGATGGTCCGTTTTAAGCTCAAAGCTTCGCCCCACAAGATAGTGCCTCCAAAGTTTCAGATCTAGCATTACAGCGGCCAACTCTAAATCATGTGTCGCGTATAGCTCTTCGTATTTCTTCAACTTCCTTGACGCATAAGCTATCACTCCTCCATCCTGCATTAGCATGGTCCCCAACCCTTTCTTCGAGGCATCCGTGTAGACAGTGAAGTCCTTTTCCATGTCCGACACTCATAGAATTGGTACACTAGTTAGTAACCTCTTAAGCTCGATGAATGCACTTTCACATTCTTCTGTCCATTCATACCTGACCCCCTTGCGCTGCAAAGTGGTGATGGGTTTCGCTATTTTGGAGAATCCCTCCACAAATATCCAATAATAACTTGCTAGCCCCATGAAGCTTCTCACCTCATGGGCATTTTTCGGCACTGGCCACTCCATAATGGCCTTTACCGTTTTTGGGTCCACAGAGATTCCTTTTTCGAAAATGATATGACCTAAATAGTGAATCTCTTTCTGGAAGAAGGAACACTTCGATAGTTTCCCATACAATTTGTTCTCTCTAAGGCAGGACAACACTACTCATAAGTGTTCCTCATGTTTTCTTTCGTTCTTGGAATAGATGAGGATGTCATCTAGAAAGACTTGTACAAATCGATCTAAGTACTTTCGGAATATGTTGTTCATGAGGCTCATGAATACTGCTGGCGCATTGGTCAATCCGAAAGGTACTACGACAAACTCGTAATGTCCAAACCGAGTTCGAAAGGTAGTTTTTGGGATATCGCCTTCCTTAATCCTTAACTGGTGATACCCTAATCGTAAATCAATCTTTGAGAATACCGCTGCTCCTTTCATCTGATCGAATAGGTCATCTATTCATGGCATTGGGTACCTATTTTTCACTGTAGCACGATTCAAGTCCCTGTAATCTATACACAGTCGTAAGGATCCATCCTTCTTCTTTACAAAAATTATTGGTGCACCCCAAGGTGAGACACTAGGCCTTATTAGCCCTAAGTCCAGTAACTCTTTCAACTGCATTTGCAACTCACAAAGTTCTGGCACTGTCATCTGATACGGAGTTTTGGAAATTGGTTCTGCACTAGGTTTTAGCTCAATAGTAAAATCAAGCTCCCTCTCAGGAGGTAACCCTGGTAACTCGTTCGGAAAAACATCCTTAAATTCTAACAATATCGAGTACTAATTTAATGAGGGTCCCTTCCTTTCATTCACTGCTTCCACTACATACAATCGACACCCTTGCCTCAAGCATTGTTTAACCTTCATAGTTGAGATAAATCGTAATGACACTTTTCTCCGTACACCGTAGATCTCTACTGGCCTTCCTTCGTCGTCTACACAGAGCACCCTTTTTGCAAAACAATCTACCAAAGCTCGATGAGCTTCTAACCAATCCATTCCAATGATTAGGTCGTACGACCTGAGAGCAGTGACATATACCTTCAACCTGGTAGTACACACTCCTATGTTTACTATACAATTATCAACACTAGGTCCTACCACTTTCTTTTCCCCCAAAGCCATCTCGACTTGTTTAAAGTCATCATGCTCGTAGGCTGCCAACCCACTCTTTTCTAATGCAGAAGGTGAAATGAAACTATCTGTAGCACCATAATCAAATAAAATCTTAACATTGATATGATTTAGCGTACCTGATGACTCCACCACCATGGATTGATGTTCGACCTGGCGATTATTAACCGCTGCGTAAATCTGGTGGCTGCTACTTGCTCTTCCCATCGGTGCCTTTCCTTCTCTATGCACGAACCCTGATTGTAACTCTGGGCAGTCACGCTGGTAATGGGGTCCTCCGCACCTCCAACAGGTAACACAAGATTGAACCTGCGCATTGTTATGTGACTGTTTCTGAAATGATTTCTTTCCCCTGGAACCCCTGCCCCTGCTAGCTATTCCTTGAGATGGGCGTGGACCTGTCTGCGTCGTTGGTGATGAACGAGATACTTCACTCGCTGCCATTGAAATCAATGCAGCTACTGTCCTTGGCGTGACTCTATTACCATATGGAGGTGGCCTTGAGCCCCCTCCTCTGGAAAATGTCTTAGGGGCCTTCCCGACGAATCCAGGATGATGTGGAAAGGTCGACCTCATACCTCCATTCAAGTTCATGTGTTCCTCTGCGTAATGCGCATTTTCCACTGCTTCTGCTACTGAAGACGGTTTCCACATTCGTACCATAGATCTGATCTTAGGGTTCAATCCATAGACGAAGCGTTATGCCTGTCGTTGGTCATTATCCATGTATGAAACATATTTGACCAATTCCATAAACCTGATCTCATACTCTTCTACGGTCCTGTTTCCCTGTACTAAGGCATGAAACGCTCCTACCTATTGTTCCTCATAATAAGCTGGCAGATATTTCCTTCGGAACCTCTCCTCGAAAAGTTCCCAAGATACTGTGTCTGGGGTAAGATGCAGTTGTCTTTCCAGGTTGCCCCACCAGTTCAAAGCGTTGTCTCTTAACTGAAAAATTGCTATCTTCTCCTTTGAGTTGGATGCATAGTCCCATAAGGGAAAACACCTTGTCATGCCTTCCAACCATGCTTTCGCGCGTTCACTGGCGCGACCCCTGGCAAACTCTGGAAGTTTGATCTTCTGCAATTCTCGAGTGATGTCTTCAGGTAGAGGTCCTCCCCTCGAATCCCTTGACGCTTCTAGATTACCCATTCCAGATGGCGGGGGTTCCACTTCGGTCCCTGTTGGTTGTCTCCCTTTTAAAGTCTCATTTATGGCCTCCAACGAGCGTAGTATGAGAGCTAGTTTGGGCGATGGTGGTGGCGGCGCTGGCGGTGTTGGCGGTGCCTGTGACGATGCTCCCCTGCCTCAATTCCCTCGAGTCCTAACCATCCTGTATGATTTAACCTGTATCAACCAAAGTTGTCAGGGTGAGTTCAAGGACGTTTCAAATTGCGCTACTTAAACTAGAAACAAGGTTAGGCGTAAGTTTTTCTTTACTTGTCTGTAAACAAACGTTACTCTCTTTAGGGGATTGGCTGGGTTAGGATTAGGATTAAGCGTCTAAGCTTGATTTCTTCACCTAAGAAAACTATTGACTCCCTTGCCTGGTAGCTACGCTAGCCTTGCGCCATACTCGCCAATTCCTCTAGCTTACTCTCCTAGTGTGTATGTCGCCTCCTCCTGCTTGTCCTAGTCTAAGTTCTTTAAACTTTTCGCTTACAACTAATTATCCTTCGATGCTTGACTCATGAGATTTCCTTGGCGCGTTGTACATATGCATTGAATTACGTGTCTCGGTGGCTGCAGGTGCGAGTCTTTAAGGATTGTAGAGTGGCTTTCATCATTGGAACTTAGCGCTTGTGCGCTGTGGTTATGTATTGCTTCTTGACTTGTGGTTGTATGATGTAGTGAGCCTGAGGCAATGCATTGAAGCTTAGTGTTTGACTTTGACTGGTGGAATGGAGTGGAGGGACTTGGCGCTTGGCTCGATGAGTTGTGTGTACAGTCTCGTGAGCTTGGCGCTTGGATAATCAAAGATTATTCTTCAGGATAGTACTTTGCTACTATTGATAATTAAACTATTTATATGTGAATTTATTTGTAAAAGTGATATGTGTGGTGTGTTGGTGTTAGTGCTCTTCTTAAGACGCTTCGCTTGGTGGGTGGTCTTGGGTTCAAAACCCATGGACCCTCTAACATTTTAATCAACTTTAATGTAGTTTACTTTACACTAAATATACAATTAATTTAATTAATTTTTATTTTTTTTAGATAATTAGTTACACTAATAATTTTAAAGTTACTTAATTATCTTTAAAAAAATTACTTTATACTAAATTATCCTAAATTAAATTTAAATTAATTTAAACTAAATTAACCTAAATTATTTTTACACTAAAATAATAATAAAAAAATATAAACGAACACACACAAAATTTAATAATAAATATATAAAAATTTTAATAAAATATAAAAAAAAAATCAAAAAAATAATTAAAAAAACAAAAACAAGTGCAGGCACGCATGGATTCCACGTGCCTGCCTTGCTTCCTCCAACACCTTCCTTTACTAAACCCTAACTCTACAATTACCGTCATTTTCTTTTGGCTACGCGGTCGATCGCCATGGTCGTTCCCTCTGCATCCTTCTTTTTTGGTGGTTCTCTCGCTGAACTGGTACGCAATCAGTTCTTCCCTGGTAATTCGGTAGCAGGTCAAGGGAGGAGACCAGGTTTTGGGGAGTGATCTGTGGGCTTGCACCTGCATTTTTTGTATATTAAATTAAAAAAAAAAATTATATGTGCAGTGCGCGACTCTTCCTTGGTGTGTTGTTCCATGTGTTCCAGTGGTTTTGCGTTTTAGGTGCTAGGTTTTATGTTAAATGTGTGGATAACCCGCGTTGTATGTGTTATGTGCAAGTGGTCCATGGAGCTGTTCTCTAGTGCATTGGATAGCTTTGACTGTTGTGTACCCCGTTTTGGGCTCATCCATGTGACTTGGCCTGATGCTTTGGGCTTGTGCGCTGGGCTTGTGTATTGTGTTGAATTGGCTCTATGGATGCAGGTCTTAGCTCTTTCTTTGGTAATTTGTTTCTTGGGCATTTTTATCTGTGGAGAGGGGAGGTGGTTGTACAATATACAGGCTGGGCATTTGTGCAAAGTAAAAACTCCCGGTGAGCTCCTCCTCCATGCGGTTTCAACACTCTGAGTGTTTAGGCGTTTAGAGGTAGCTCGTGGATGCATTGGGCAATGTAAAACCCCCCGGTGAGCTCCTCCTCCATGCGGTTTCATGCTTTGTGTGTTTGGGCGATTAGAGGTAGCTCATGGACTTGTCTTCAATGCTCAGTTGACTTGACGCGTTGAAGACCCTTTTTTGGGCTCCTGCGTAGGCTCCTCCTCGACATCTTGGCGTTTGGCACTAGGCTTTGTGTTATATGGCAAGTGCTTGGCTATTGCAAGGATCGAGAGTCAATGTCGAACCCGACAGTGCCCCTGCTTTGCTGCTGGGCATGAATGCAGATGGGTCAATATATGTAGGGTTCTGTAGCTTGGAACGGATCGATATCGAGAATCCTATGCAAATGGGTGTTCATATGCATACTGAATGCAATTTGAAATCTATTCAGGTAAGTAGGAATTATTTCAGAAACTACCTGGTATTGAATTTTTTTGTGTGGAAGTGGGAATGATTCTATTCAAATAATCAACATATATATGGTAATTGTATTCAAATAATCAATATATATATGGTAATTGTGTTGTTTTAATTGTATTTCTTAATTTCTTGAAATTGTTTGCAGTACCGTTTTTTTTTTCATTTTCAAGGTTAAAGCATAGGCATATTAGGTTAATGGAAATACACTGGATACTGGACAGGTCGATCCATTGTGTCTAACTCAAGCTTTTCCTTTTAAAAGGACCAAAAGCAAAGAAAGAAAAAGGAAAAGCAATGGATGAATATATAACCTTCCCTGCTTGTGCTTTTCTCCAGAACAAAAGCATAAAAAGGCAATGGAAATAAATTCACTTAGTACTTATTTACTAGTTAAATTAGGGTAATCATGTTTTCTGAAATGTTTTCAACGAGATAAGTCCAAAGATGCGTGAAAGACATCATCTTATGAATAGCCTGGTTGCACTTAAATCGACATAAATATATATTTTGGTTTTTATTATTTGTTTGTTTATTTGAACTAGTGTTAAAATTCATTCAACACTTGCAATAAGTATAATATTATACTATTTTCATTTGTAAAGTGCATATTGTTTATATATATCTGTATATGTAATAAAAAAAATGTGTGCTTGTCTTGCAGGTTAGGTGGAGGTGGAGCTGGAGCTTGGACCAGATTTATCTAATTAAGGGTTTCAGGGCCCCTGGACTACTAGATTTATCTAATTTCTGGGTGGGTACAGTTCCATTCTTAAGTTGGGTAGGTGGGTAGGTAGGTCCTTAAGGCTCCAGTGCTTTAAATTGAAGCTCTGATACCATGTGTAGGGACCAAATTAATTTCAGTCTATTAAAATCTATAAATTGAAACCGATAAGATTACTTCTACACAGAAAGACTCAATAATTTCTTTCATTCAACATATAAGCATGTTAAATTAATTAAAGAACAACAATTTCATCACAGAATAAGAATTACTTAACAGAATAAAATAAATTACCTCTTCCTGATGCTAATTCCCCCGTTGATCTGGTTGCCCTTTGCTGAAGTTGAAACTGTGTCAAACACTGCCCAAAACCGAGTTTTCCTCCCTGCCAGCTAGGAGCAGCCTGTCTGGCTCCCTAGCTCCAGGATACTGTAAGGATATCCCGACCCCTGTGACTAAGACCCCCAGCAACCTGGTGCCCCCTACTTCTGATTCACCAAAAAACCACCAAAATCAAACTCCTCCCACTAGAAAAATATCCCACAGCCCAAAAATCACGGACCCATCTCTTCCCCAGAATTATTCCCCCAAAATAATGAACCTCCCCCGTAAGAGTCCTCCCCGTCATATCCCCCTTCACCGACTCTTCTCCCCTTTCATTAATTTTCTTATCTCCCCCTTTATTATCCCCTTCATTAATATCGTATCACCTTCATTAATATCTTATCCCTATATTTAATGTTTCTTCCCACCCCCCGTATATGTAAGTCTTTAATAAATTAAATTATTAACCCCTTTCATTCTTTACTCAAATAATTAATGAGTCAATTAATAATTAATTAATCATTGACAGATATGAACAAGTAATTAATAATAATTAATTAGTTAATATTATTAAAAATTAATTATTGTTTAACTAACATATTAGGACAGTCAGATTATCAAATTAATTAAAATTAATAATCCCTATACATCTATTTGAGCAGGGTCGTTACATAGTTGAAGATCTTATGAAAGGAGGTTCTCTTATGAATCCTTCTTCTTCTAGAGACCTGTCTATTTGTTGTTGATTATGAAATTTGAATCTTCTCGGTGGAGGAGTGTCCCTGTAATCTTCCTTGTATATCTTTTTATCCCCTTTGATTGTTTCTGCATAACTTTTTGGATTTGTTTCTTGCTCTGTTGTTTTGGAGCTTGATCCCTTTTTTGTCTGATTGTATCAAAGTCTGGACTTGTCAAGATAATATTTTTGACTACTGATAATGTCATCCAGAACTTCTGAGCTATTCTGCATATTTTTCGTTTGAATATCCTTTCTTAGTGTGACAATCTCTGCTTCCAGGTTTCCAATGATCATTTTATTTCCTTCTAGTTTTTCTTTGAGTGATTCTTCAATTCTTTTATCTTCTTCTATTTGAACCTTCAATTTTGTCATCATTTGTTCTAGTTCTTGAGTGTCTTTTTTCTTATCTAGTTCTGCTTGTAGTTTCTTGCTTTTCTTTTTTTCTCTTCTGATAACTTCTATGACACTCATTAATTCTTCTCGGAAGTCAACATCTGACTCTTCAATTTCTTCTTCATATGCTTCTTCATATTCTTCTTTGGAGTCTTCTTTATCAGATTCTTCTACTGCCATGAATAGAACTCTCCCTGTTTCACTGTCACTGACTTCATCTTCATCTGTTGATGAGATGTCTTCTTTGGTGCAAAAGTTTTTCTTAAAAACTTTCTTTGTAGTTATTTTACCTTTATATGTTTGTCTGCCTTTTGAGTAACCTTCATCATTTCTCTTTTTCTTATGAGGACATTTGTTAGCAAAATGACCAATACCATCACAATTAAAACAAATTAAAGGAAGCTTACCTCTGTACCTACTGTTGGTTCTCTTGTTCAGTCTTTTGACGAAGTTGGCCATTTCTTCATCATCTTCCGAGACATCGTTGCTGCTACTATATTCTTCTTGTTCATTTTTCTTTTTCTTTGATCTTTTGGATGCTTTGAAGGCTGCTTCTTTTACATCTATATTTTCTTGTTCAGTTCTCATCTCATATGCTGTGAAGATTCCATGCAGTTTGTCCATGCTTATTGAGTTTAGAACTGATCTTTCTTCTAGTGCTAATATCTTAGGGTTGAATCTCATAGGAAGAGATCTTAGTACCTTTTGAATAATTACAGATTCTTCGATTTCTTCTCCCAATCCTATGATTGCATTCACTATTTCATTGACTCGTAAGAAGTAGGTTGGGATATCTTCATCTTCCTTCATTTTTAGTTGTTCGAACTGACCTCTATAAGTTTGAAGCTTTGCTGCTTTGACTTTTGGATCTCCTTCATAAATATTCGAAGCTTGTCCCAAATCTTTTTAGCAGATTTACAATGTGCAACTTTGGTGAATACCGTATCACTGAGACCATTCAAAAGTGCATTTATGGCTTTGGAATTATTCTCATGGAGTTTCACTGCTTTATCATTTGTTGGTGGAACTGCTGGTGATGTGTATCCATCTACAATTGATTGCCAAACTTGAAATCCCTGTGCCTGTATATATGTCTTCATCCTTATGTTCTAAAAAGCATACTTGTTGGATTACCGAGAGAGGGGGTGAATCAGTAATAACGTAATTATAATCATTTTTCTTCAAATGTTATATCAATGTAGAATTATTATCCAATAATGAGAAGTAATAAATAAACAATCACACACATACATAGTACACCAATGTTTTATGTGGAAACCCAAATCGGGAGAAAACCATGGAATGTTTTTTCTTATATGTCTTGAAGAATTACATTCATTGGAAGAACCAACTTCCTTTGTTTTCTAGCTGCAACTAGAAGGATGCTCCAACCCTCTAGTTTCTCAGGCTACAACCTAAGGGAAGCTCCAACTCCCCAAATCTCTTGCTACAACCAGAAGGAGGCTACAACCCCTAATGTTCTTCGGCTACAACCGGAAGGTGGCTACAACCACCTGTCCTTGCCCCGTCCTACCACCCTGAAGTAGAAGTAGAATGATGGAACCACTTCCACACTATCACTGTGAGATATACCACTATAAACCTGTACCAATAAATCTGAACCATGCATCAACCTGTACCTCAACCTGTAATCAACCTGTACCATAAACAAGTGCATCAACCATGCACCAACCTGTAATCAACCTGTACCATAAACAAGTGAATCCAACCATGTGTCAAGTATGTACCAATAATGTGTCAACTACTCATCAACTATGACTCATACATATGTACCAACATCATCAACTATACACTTCATGTATGTGCACCAACTCATCAACTACTTGTCTCAACCATGTACTCAACATGTACCTCAACCAAAATCCCTCATCAATTTCATCATCCAAATCTGATTTGTAGCTTTGTAATAGACCTGGTGTATATGATCACATTCCTGC
>ML803892.1:150790-179999 GCA_009831015.1 Picea engelmannii
TCTTATGTTCCTTTGAGATATCTGAAGATCCTCTTTACTGCTAATACATGTGATTCCTTTGGTGCTGCTTGAAATCGTGCCACCTGTCCAACTGCCTGCATTACATCTAGTCTGGATGTTGTCACATATAGTAGGCTGCCAATAATTGACCTATATTGCCTCTGATTTGTAGACTTTGAATCATCATCTTTGCTCATCTTACAATTGGTTTGCAATCTTCCATTCCGAACCTCTTTATCGTTTCTCTGATATACTTGGTTTGAGAAATAAAAATTCCTTGGTTTCTTTGACATATCTGAAGTCCCAAAAAGAAGGATAGTTCTCCAAGTAACGACATTTCAAATTCATTATGCATGTCTTTTGCAAATTTCTGGCTTAACCTGTCATCATCACTACCAAAAATAATATCATCAACATAAACTTCAATTAATAAAATATTACCTCGACTTACCTTGATGTAGAGGTTGTTGTCTGCACTTCCTTTTCTGAACCCTGCCTGCTGCAGATACTTATCCAATCTGGAGTACCATGCTTTAGGAGCCTGTTTTAGACCATACAAGGTCTTCTTTAATTTACACACATAGTTTGTATCCTTTGACAACTGAAATCCTTCTGATTGTTCAATATAGACTTCTTCTTCAAGTTCCCCATTCATAAAAGTTGATTTTACGTCCATCTGATATACTTTAACATTTTTTAAGCATGCATAAGCTAAAAGCAAACGGATTGCTTCCATTCTGGCAATTGCTGCAAATGTCTCTTCAAAGTCGATTCCTTCAATCTGTGCATATCCTTTACATACCAATCTAGCTTTGTTCCTTGTAACATGTCCCTGTAACCATTGTCTCTTGCCATTGCATGAAGATAAGATATCTCTATTAGGGAACTCAAGAGCCCTCCCAAAGAGGAAGAGGGTATTCATAAGTCCATGCCTTTCTCTACGGTGTTAGCCTATCAATATATTGATCCATTGGTAGCTATATGATTGTCATTTTTTTTGTTTTTCATGGTTCTAGTTCTTGCAAGCTTCTCTAACTTTTATTTCTCTTTGTTTTTAGTTTTTATTTCCTTGTTTCATGTGTATTTGGTTATCTAATCAACTCACAAACCACTGTCTTGTTTAGATGACTTAACTAGGAAAGTAAGTGTTGTGTTTTTTCTCACCCATGTGACAAAACCAACACAACATATTAGCGACCATACTGGGGATCGGTATTAAATTCTTCCATATTTAAGTCTTGAGAGCACTTCTTTCTAATTGTTTGGATATGCAGGTACCAAAACCGACCTGATCTAGTCTTCCAAAGTCATAATTCAAAGCCAAGGAAAGATTATTTCACTTGGAAATTTCTTTCCTGACGAATGACAGGAAGTGCATGGATTTCGAGGCACACAAACGCACATTCTGCGCACTCTGTGCACGTGACAATCTTCATAACTCTGCGCGCCTATCAGAACTACATCCCGCGCATAAGTTCATTTTTTGAAAATTGTAAGGGTTTTTATGAGTGGTTTGAGGGCCCCTTGCCTTTAGATTTTAATTTCCTACACTTTGTAAAACAATCACACTTCACTTAGACTCCTTTCTCACATAAGCACATAGGGGTAAAAAGAATCACTATCCTTCTCTTTGCTTTGTTTCCACATGGATGGCTCACTTGGCATTTAAAATTTTGAGTTGAAGTTATTTCTTTTTCAAACACAATCAACTAATTTGGGACTAGAAATCAATTTTAACCCTCAAGTATGCTCTTCCCCCACATCCAAGTGTGATCTTGGGAATCATAATAGGTGATTGAAAGGAAATTTCATCTCCCTTAAAAAATCATTAGGAGAGGACAAAACCCCCCTAGGGTACCTCTTAGTTTTGGAAATCATCTTAAATCTTTGTAAGGGCCCATACATTTCCACATGTTTGCAATCTAAGGATAGTTTCTAAAAGCTTTCTTAGTTTAGACAACACTCTAGGAAAGTTTAAAAGATCAAGTAGCAGGCCCATACATGCCCATATGTCTACAATCCTAGGAGAGTTTCAAAATCTTTCTTAGTATAGACACCATTCTAAGGAGTTTAAAGGATTAAGTAAGGACCCATATGTCCACATTGCTATCTCTTTAGGGCTTTAAATATTCCACAAGGTTGTGCCAAAGAAACATAGTAAGCTAGGTAAGAAGATTTGTAAGGACCACATGAAGTCCACATGCTACAATATTACACTTAACTTATTAAAAATCTTTTGCACACTTTTCACTTTCTTGCACACAAAGCCACTCATCACACTCATAATTTTTATTAAAGTAGTGGAGGTCGAAGTAGGCTTTCTTTTTTAGTACTCACAAAGTACTTCAAAGGAACTCCAAAGTTCTGACTACTTCTTTGGAAATTATCCACACCAATTTAATTCAAACAAGATTGGTCCATGACCCCAATCTCTCAGCCCACTCCATCTAATTTTTTTCTAAAAACACACTAAATTTTCCTCCACAAGAGGTGCCAAAAGAAATTTTTTAGTCTAGGTAGGATATCGGGGATAGGCATCCCCAAAATTCCCCGTTATTATGTTCTCACATTTTGAAACAATAGAAGTTGAGAATAGGGATCTTTCAAATCCTCCAAGTTGAGTGTTCCTATAACATAAGGCAGGGAGATACCCGTGAAGGGTCGAAGGCCGAGGTTTGGTTGTTTTGCGCATCCCTCCTTGAGTTACCCAACTCTTGTGAGGGTATCCAACCCGTGACCCATTTTTTAGGCCGAAAATCTAAATGTTGCACTTTGACCAAGGTACTTAGTGGCCAAACATAGGATATCTACCCAGGTGGCGGTTGTGGGCTGCAATCACACCTTGATCAGATTTTGTGTGGCCATTGGGAAATATCGCCAACTCTTTCGGGATATGCACCCTCTACCCCTCATTATAGCTGATTACTTCAACCTTCACTAGTTCCTCTTCCGGTGGCTTTAGAGCCCACTTTCGAGTGCTATTGGAAGGCCCAATGATAAATTGAGAGGAAGGACGATATGTATTTTTGGGACACGAGCATTTATTGTTGTTTTCCCCCATACAGAAAAAATCCACATAAACACATGCTTGTTTATTTTACAATTGATTTATGTATGATGTTCATTCGATTACATGCAATTGTGAGTTATACTATCTTGTGAAGGTCAAAAATATAAAAAGCTCTTGTTCATTTATTTATCTCTTGTCATCATTTGCACACATTCACTTTTCTAGTCGGAACCATATGGGAACCACATAATCCATGTCCTTCTAGACGCTTGCAAAATCTCCCTCCTATTCTAGGATGAGTCCCCAGTCTTGCCAACTCACCGACCACACCATATCACACCCCCATGAGTGCTACTGTCTTGGGATAGACTTTACTTGGTTCCACCTTGCTTGGGTCAAATACCCAAGGCAATCCTTATATTGGTTCTCCTTCACAAGGAGGCGGGGGACAAACTTATTCTCAAGGGAGAAGTACAAACCCACCAAATCCCTCTAAAGGGACAGGTCCATTACCTACACACACAATGGCTAGAACTAATCCTCCACCAAATCCACCTATGTCATACTTGGCATCCCTCAACATTCTTGATTTAACCAAACTCACGAATGATCCTATTTTGCATGAAGCCATTTGGCCCAATATGCCTACCAAATTTGCTTCAGATCTTCCAAAGTTTGAAGGAAAACCAAGGGAAGATCCCACCATCCATGTTATGACCTTCCACTTATGGTGCTCTTCAAACAACATCATGGATGATTCCATCCACTTGAGTTTATTTCAAATAACTCTCACTGGTTCATCAACCAAATGGCACGTGGACGAAAAATCAGGGTCCCATGTGACCTTTGAATCATTGGTCAAGGCCTTTTTGTCCTTTTTTCAATTACCAGTTCGTTATGACATTGGTTTATAACTTCTCTCTGAGTTCAAATAGACCACTACTATCCATATCATCAACCACATCCATGAATGGCGTCGGCGATGTAGTTTATGTAAAGCCGAAACCACCAAAGAACAAGATCTTGATTTGTTTCTTAAATTGTTTGTCCTTTTAATTTCAAAGGATGTATCATCCACTTTTCCTCAATCAGAAGAGGAAGCCATCAACAAGGCCCAATAGTTTGACCTCATATATGCTCAATCAGGTTACTTGTACACAATATTGCCTGATGCACCCAAACCCATACCATTTGGCTAGGACAAACCTGGGTTGTCCCACGCCGCAGATGGGTTGATTTGTTCTATGACGCATCTCAACCCTTACAACCACTCATCACCCACTTGTGGTGAAAATCAATATCCACAACCATATGGAGGGACGTCTTATTACCCTCCTCCCACTCACCAACAATCATATCATGTTGTTCCTTCTGAGCCATTGGGGGGACCGCCACCAGTACCCTAGATGCATTCGGTCTCTTAATCTAGTACAGGTCCACCCCCAACCCTCGTATATAACCCCCAACAGTGGTGGAAGTACTTCAACTTTCTACACAGCGTATGGATCATCTCCACAAAACAATTAATATTTTTTGTTTCCTGGTCCCCCCTAGCAAGTTGATCCTCCACTAGGAAAACCACATGTCGGCATTAACTTTGTTCAATCCTCTCCCATTCAACAGGTTCATGATTTTGAATAGTTGAATATGGAAAATCCGTCCCATCAGCCAAATAATGCCAAGAAGAAAGGGAAAAATCGAAACAAAAACAACCCAGGACTAGGAGGAAATAACCCCCAACAAAACCATCTTGTTGGGGGCAACCAGAACCCCTAAGGGGAAAACAACAACAATCGACCATGACAAGGGAAGAACAATAATCTCAGAACTAACTTCCCTTGTGCTCTATGTGGTGAGTATGGACATTATACTCACCACTGCACCCCAAATTGCCAATTACAAAGGAATGAAAGAATCCATGAACACAAAACACCCTCCGACGTCGCCTGCCCTCAACAGTCCCCACAAAATTATTTGCAACCACCACCTCCGGTTGTTTTGAAAAACCCTATCCCACACCAAGGTGTGATGAATACCCAACAAGAGATAAACTCGACCCCACCACAAATGGGGAAATATCAAAACCCAGGTCCCAATCAACTTGGAAATCCGGTCGATCGTAATATCCTCCACACCAGTGAGGAAGAGATTATTTTGCAAACATGCAGCCATCCATACGACATGCCTCCTAATTCTACCCCAACCAATTCAGAAGCAACTACCGCTACAGTCAGGAAACCACTGATGATTCCCTGCCCTAACACTGAACCAAGCCCTCATATACCTCACATGCCTTTACGACATAATGTACATAACCCTCATGCTAGGGAAACCCATAACTACAGTCTGATCAATGACTTAGCACAGTCTCCTGCAACCATGTTTGTGTTGGAGGTCCTACAAACTTGTCCATCACAACGCAAATCCTTTCTTTTCGCCTTGGGGGCAGTCGACCCAATAGATACTCGACTAATCACCTTTGATTTAGATAGCAGAGAACCACGCCTCCCTGCTCTAGTAGATTTTTAGATACCAGTTAAGATATGGAACATCATAGTTCATCGATGCATCATCGATGAAGGTGCATCGACATGCATCATGTCTAAAGTAGTATGGAAAAAAATTGGCTCCCCTGAGCTAGTACCATCTTCCATCACCCTAAGAGCTTATGACGGTCGACCATCCTCCCCTTAAGGGCTCTTCCAAAATGTCCCTGTAGAACTTGGGGGAAAAACCATCATCATCGACATTGAAGTTATCGACGCCCCACTTGATTCCAATATCTTGTTCGGACGTAGCTACATGTATGCTATGAAGGTGGTAGCCTCTTCTGTGTTTCATACGATGATGTTCCCTCATAACGGGAAAATCGTCACCATCGACCAACTTACACATTATGAGTCTAATCATTCTGCCAACATTGATAACATCCTCTCCTTTGTCTGCACTAGCTCAGATGCTATTCCAGTCACCGACATTGGTCCTGGAGTATTCAAGGACCCATCCTTGTTCGAGACTTATCAAGGAGCACCACCTCTCCAAAACCCTTCTATTTCAGCACAAGCGTGTGTAATTTCCTCTAACAAAATAGATATCAGAGACAATACTCCTCTCATTGAGTACCCTCCCCATATTTAAGTTCCACCAGTCGGCGAGCTACTACCTCAGGAATTCCCCGAAACCACCACTAAACCACCTGTCCCAGATTCACCCCCCCTCCAGGGGAAAATACCAGTTTAGGGGACAGTCCCCCAAGCCATAACCCAAATCCCTTTTTTCTACCCCCCACCTGGAGTCCAAGAATTCCAGGTAGTTGCCACTCTCACCCTTCCCAAAATGGTGTTCTCCATCCCTATATGGTATCTCCATCCACCTGTTATGGTTCCTCCACCATCTCTCCCTCTTCATACAAAGGGGTTACTGATGCAAATCCCAGTACAGGCTCCTCCCACACCACCCTCACCCCCAAATGGACGCAACACCACCACCACTGGGGGAAAACGAAGGAAGAACGATCCCATTTCTCTTCTCCCTCCCCGAGCTCAAACTCCTTGCGCACTATGCAAAAGACAAGGACACCCCACTAATAGATGTCCTACTCTACCTGATTTACGAAATCTTATCGAGCTCCCCAAAGCAACCCCATTGCTTACTACTCCACCAAGTACTTCAAATGCTACTACAGAGTCCTCAACCACACACAAGAAAGGGTTACGAACCAATTTTCTATGTGCCATATGCTCATAACATGGCCATTACACTCATCATTTCCCAACTCTACCTCAATTCCGCCAACCATTAGCCACAGTACGCCACACATCTAGGCCTGAGCCCTTTCAAGCACTCCCTACTGATGCTTATTTTACTGGCATTTGTTATATTTCGTCATCAATCCCTGAGAAAACGAGATATCCTCCACAGTGTCTTGAAATTTGGTTTATGTCCAACAGGCCATCGCACCCTCTACACGATATCCCCTCTACGTCCTCACCCCTTGAGGACAATAACACTTACTCATTGACAGTTCCCCTTGCCATCTCCCAGGATCCCCTGTATTCTCTCATTTTCCACTGCGACGAAGATATCTTGGAGGAAATGACTACCCATGATTTCCCTTGGAATGTGCTCCATCATCAAGCACTTTTTCTCTCACAAAAGATCTTTCACCCTCCTGATCAAGCCTCCCTGTGCACTATCGAAACCATGTAATTTATTCCTCTGGGGCATATTGACTAGCTCAAAAACCCTATCCCTTCCCCCTATGCTTTTGAAGAAGGAAACATGTCCAACATCTCCACCACAATCAAAATTGACATTTCCATTAAACATCTCCAACATGTCCAACATCTCCCCCACAATCAAAATTGACATTTCCGTTAAACATCTCCAACATTTACCATTGGCGCTACATGCTCCCCTAAAGAAATCATTGCTTATAAAGTTGTCTTTCAAGAATACCGGGATATTTTTTCCTAGTCATATACAAATATGCTTGGCCTCGATCCTTATATAGTCGAACATCGAATCGACACATAGACGAATATCGCCCCTATTCATCAAAATAAAGTCCCCCTACACTCATCCAAAGTTGTGGCTATCAAAGCCGAAATTGACAAGTTACGCGTTGTCGGGTTCATTTACCCCATTGCGTACACTTCGTGGGTCTCCAACCCCATTCCTGTTAACAAAAAATAGGGAATTATTCGTGTCTGCACCGACTTTCATGACCTCAACCATGCTTGTCCCAAAGATAACTTCCCAACCACTTTCATCGACCAAATAATCGATGATTGTGCCGGCCACAAGGCACTATCCTTTATGGATGGGTTCTCTAGATATAATCAAATTCAAATTCACCTAGAAGATCGATACAAAACCACTTTTACAACACCTTGGGGTACCTTTTCTTATCGCGTCATGCCCTTTGGACTCAAAAATGATGGTGCTACTTTCCAACGGGCCATGACCTACATTTTTCATGATCTTGCTCGCATCATCCTTTGCTTATTTGGATGACCTCACTACTCGATCCAAAAATCGAACCCAACATTTAGAGGACTTACGCATCGTTTTCCATCGATGTCGCCAATATAATATTCACTTGAACCCCCTCAAGTGTGTCTTTTGCGTCACTACCGGGTGCCTCCTTGGGTTCATTGTCTCCCAACACGACATCACTGTGGACCCCCTCAAGGTCCAAGCTATCACATAAATTCCACCACCTAGGAATTTACGCCAACTGCAAAGATTATAAGGCAAATCCAACTTTTTATGTCGCTTTGTCCCAAACTATGCCACTCGCGCACGTCATGATATCCCATTTCGATGGGATGAACATGCTCAAACAACTTTGGCTGATTTAAAAGCCGCCCTATCCAATGCCCCTTTGATTAGCCCCCTAGACTATGATCGTGATTACATCCTCTACTTATCAGCCTCTGTTGTTTCAATCGCAATAGTCCTCGTCCAATTAGGGGATGATGGGCGTGAACATGTGATTTACTACATTAGTAAAAACCTTTCAGGACCACCCTTGAAGTATAATGATGATGAAAAACTCACGTTAGTAGTTGTCCTCACAGTCCAGAAACTGCGACATTATATTCTACTTCGAACTTCCAAGGTCGTAGTAGATTCTAACCCCATGCAATACTTTCTTATTTGACGACATATCCACAAATTTTTTTCCCGATGGATCGTTATCCTCTAGGAATACGATCTAGATTTCTCTACTCCCAAAATCAAGAAAGCTCTGGTCTCAGTCGAACTAATTATGAATTTTCCTTCAAATAGCAAAGTTGCCTCCATCAACGAGGATTTCCCCGACGAACACCTCTTCTTCATTCCCTTCGATGACCCTTGGTACGACGACCTCCTAATCTACCTTCATACACAAAATTTCGGGTCTCACCTCTCTCACGATGATCGTCGACACATTTTCCATCAGGCTCCCCGCTACCTCCTCATTGAAGACATTCTCTATCGACACAGGGTCGATACCATCCTTTGGTGATGTCTTACCATGCACGTAGTTGACGGAGTCTTGAATTATTTCCACAGTGATTCTTGTGGTGGTCACCTCTTAGGTATGTCCACCACCCAAAAAATCATCCAAGCAGGATACTTCTGGCCCACTTTGTTTCATGACTGCATCCATGCTGTCAAGTGATGCAATAAATGTCAGCTTTATGCAAATAAAGCACGAGCCCCACCATGTCTTCTACACCTAGTCATCACAGCTGACCCCTTTTGTAAATGGGGCATAGATTTCATGACTTGCCATCCTCCATCCAATAATGGACACAAGTACATTGTCACGGCAGTGGATTATTTTACCAAATCGAACGATGCAATGCCCACATTTAAAAACATTGTTGACACAACAACACGTTTTTTCTTCAACCATGTCATTACCCGGTTCAGAGTCCCCCAACAGTTAGTTTCCGATCACGGTAAACATTTTGAGAACGAGATATTTGTCGAACTCTCCTCAAAAATAGGCTTCACCCATGAGTTTTCCTCCCCATACTACCCTCAATCCAATATACAGGTCGAGGTTGTCAATAAAGTTCTCAAAACCATGCTACAATGCACCGTCAACAAACATAAGACCAACTGGCATCATATGTTGTTTTCTGCTTTATGGGATTATCGCATGACAGTCAAAACTGCCACCAGTTGTACACCGTTCCACCTCTTCCATGGGATCGAAGCCACCTTCCCTATCGAGTGAGAAATCCCAACATTACGCACTTCCATAGAGCTCTTACCTGATACTGCTCCAATAGAGAAGCGCATGCTGATCCTAGAATCACTTGATCAAGACCGTCAATATTCATTACAACACAACGAGGCAGCTAAAAAACAATCCAAAGCCACCTTCGACCGCCATGTCAACCTTCACTCATTCAACGAAGGTGATCTCGTGTTAGCCTATGATATTTTCCATGAAACTCTCGACCATGGGAAATTCGAGTCATTATGGCACGACCCCTTTATCATCCAACATTGCCTCACTAAAGGTGCCTACATCTTGGCCTCTCCATAAGGCTTCCCTCTCAAGGAACCTGTCAATGGGTTATACTTAAAGAAATTTTACGCCTAAGCGTATCCCCCTACCTTAGGTTTCTCTTTGTACACATTTTTAGAGTTTTTAGTCTTCTTTACTGCCACCACTCCTCATGTTTGATTTATCACCCGTGTTATTGACAAATGCATCATCCATCAGCCTACCATATTGGTTACGCTGATGGTGCCAACCGTTGGACCTAGAATCTCGCTTCGTCCACTTGGGACGTCTATACCCCCTCACATATACTACTCCATTATAATGGCATATGCTTAGGCCCAACTACCAAAAACCAAGCTAAATATGACGCTGTCATTGGTCTCCTTCCCAAGGCCAGTCACCGCCACATTCTTCCCCTTAGCATTCTATTAGATTACCAGCTTGTCGTCCTACAACTCAACAACGTGTATCATGTTCACGATCCTTTCCTCTTTCACAAATACCTGCAAGTTAAACTCCTATCTCATAACTTTGATTCTATCACATTTACACATATTCCAAGAAATCTCAATCAAGTAGCAGATCACATGGCTAACCTAGTATTAGATTGGCATTTATCGCATTAAAAACATCATATACACAACATGATACATTTGTCAACAGATAGCAATAGACATCATAAATCACAAACACAAAACATAAAGACAAGGATGATCAACATATCCATCATATATATCATCAAGGTCATAAAATATTTTACAGAAAATATATATACAACTTCTTGTAGGCTCATGAGTCCCATCATCCCTATGAGTACAAAAATAGGGTATCAAATACCCTATACAAAATCAGGTTCCCAAACCCATACATCCCAACTCAGCACTCAAGGTGCTCCTAAATCTCCCCCCTCAGATCCTTTGTCAACCGGAGGTGCCCCACCAGCTGGGGGCCCTCCAACTCCAGGAGGCAATCGACCAGTCATAGCTTCCCCCACCGCTGCTTCCCTGAGGATCAACACCCGCCACTCCGTCAATACCCCCACACATTGGTCCATGACCTCCTCATCCTAGATACGGGCCCATCGCTCTCTGGTACCCCCTAAAGGACTCGCTTGAACCATTGGCACATATCCTCTAGCATGGCCTCAGCATCTCCCTGTGGCTCTCTGGACGGTTCTACATCGATGTCATATTATCGATGCCTCTGCCCATCCCTCAGCTCTATGGGCTCCTGTCGAGCCGGCTCCCATCGAGTCAGCTCTCGGACGACCTATGCCTCTCGCCCCTGGGATCCACCATATGAAAAACAACATAGGGATAGTGTTAGCATCCATATACATGTCTACACAATGTTATCCACCAAAATCAAAACAAATAGATCATGTCAAGATCATGTCTGTAATCCCAGTCCTCCCCGAGAGGTAGTACCATGTCAAGATCATGTCTGTAATCCATACCAGTGTATGGATATTGAAGAATCACTTGTGGCATATGAAGCCACACTCAAGAAACTGCAGCCATGAAGTAGTGGCCACCCTCCCCTCCTCCATGTCGTGCCAAAACATGTGCCCATCACATCAATCACGACTCTTTCCATGACGTTGGCTCCAATAGAATCTGCAGGTGTAATAGAGGAACCCTCTCCAAAAACCAGGCCACTAAAACTGACCTAAATTCAAAATCACTAGAGTTGACACGCCGACACTGGTTTAGCTGTGACATCATACGAGTATGCATCAGCACAACCAATGCGGAGAGGTCTTCATCCAATACCTCCTCAACCACCCTCAGCTGACCACCTGTGATCCACTGAGTGCCCAAGGATCCATAGATCATCACCACCATGTCCGCGATGCACTCAATCAACAAGTCATATATGGTCTCAATCTGGACGATCGAACCCGACATAGGGTTCGACTTGGAACAATGTCATGCTGCCATGGTCTCCACCCTGTCCTCCCTTGGAAGATGGGGATCCACGACCAATGACCTCCCATAGAATGAGAGTCCTATAAAAAAGTAGATGTCCTCTTCCGTAGAGAATGTAAACTGCTCCCCCCGCACCACGAAGCACTGTAGATCAATGCTCCACATATGAATAAAAAGCTGGAGTAAAAACTCCTGTGACCATATCAGAGGATAGTCAAAAAACTTGAGAAACCCACAGTCTTCCAAGTGTCTGCGTACTCCAGGATGCTCTCTTGCAGTGTCTCTCAGCCGGTCCCAGTCCCTCTCTTGCCAGTGGACCGACATCATACTCAAGCCTTTGTTGATCACCTACATTCACCTGGAAACACCTGATCAGCCACATCATCCATCAAAAATCATAAATATCAAAAATTCATACACCCCTTAGCTTGCCCATAGTGCGCGGCTTTCCCCATATAGTTGCACATCTGCGCGTGACTGTTCTTTTTACAGTTGCGCACTAATGCGCAGTTGTCTCACCCATAGTCGCGCATGGGTGCATAATTGTCACTCTGACAGGAACATCCAATGCATGCATGTCTATCCATCCCACACACATATGTGCGCGATTGTTTCCTATACATCCGCTCATTATGCACAGGGTTTCCCAACACAGTCACGCATTCAGAATGCATGACTATTTTAGAAAAAACCGCACATAATGTGCAGGAAACAGAGTTTTACCCGTGCACACTTGTGCAGGTGTTCCCCATTTTCCCGTGCACTAGTGGGCCCCTACCCTTAAAAAACTCTTATACGACCCTCCGTACAACCCCTACCTAACATCTATCAACTTCACAAAATGCAGGATGATAGGGTCACTAACTGGTCTCTCGCAACTCCTGGATCGGTAGCCTCATGCTCCTGTAATCTCGAAATCACCTCACAACTCTCTCGCTAGATCAAAAATAGTGTCAGGTACAAATGAGGTGGCATTGTGGGCCCACCATCCATATATAGGCCCTTTTTACCAACTTTCCCATTCTGTTACAGGATCCTAGAGCCTCCATTTTCCGATCCATTCTCAGTTACAAGATCCTGATCCAACCATCTACACATTTACATTCCCCAGGTTATCATTTGCACTTTGTCCTGGAGGATCATTTTTCTCACACCACGTTCAGGTATGCATGCTCACTTTCAATTTTATCAAATAGTTGTTATATGTTCTTTATCATCAAATATTGTTCACGTTGGGTATTTGGTTTTTTATGTGTGAAGGTACTTGTTCAACAAGATTACAGCCCCTTCATGTATATATACATGAAGTTACTCCCTCTGTAAACAATTGCATACCCCAGACACACCCTCTGACATTTACCTTTAGGGTCCCTACATTCGTCTCTGCAATATCTTTACCTCTACTACATTTTGGTACTGTCAACCGATAACACTCTCCCCCACATGAGTTGTCCCATTCGTAGTTCCCCTTGACAAATTGACACTCATGCTGATTTCACCCCCTAGGATTGGGAGTCCTGATAGTACTTTGCACTTCTGAGAATGAACCCCATACTTCTTCTTATCATATTGCTCACCTTCCCAATGGACTCGCCGGGTCATATCGTCTTACACTTGGTTCTATTTGACTGCACCCCCATAGTTTCATTATCCCTCCATTTCATTCACCATCAGTTTTCCCATCTACATATTGTCCTCCATCCACTTACCTAGTACAGAAACCCACGCATGGCCCCCCCACCCTCCATCGGTTCTCTTTTACAAACTTGTGCTCTAAAAGGCCAAGCCATCTTTCACTGGGGCACTCGTTTTTGTATCTGTATACTCAACCCAAATTATTCTTTATTTCTTTGGTAATTGTATAAATCCCTTGTTTCCAGCATATACATTGTTTTTTTAGTCGTCATCCCCAATGGCCTTCTTTTACCTAGCACCGCAACCCATGTCGCCCTTGGTTGGGGCATCCACCATGTTTTTTCATATCGACATCATTAACAAACCCCGAGTATCCCAAATCGATGTACCCACGATATATGAGTTTTCCCACTTTGTTATCCTCCAACACAGTTTAACCCCATATCTAGTCATCCCCCTGACGCTAGATCTAGTTTTACGGTTGCTTCCAATCATCCCTCAATACCCCAACCAAGGGCAGTCTTGAGTCCAATAGCATCTTGACTTCATCCATGTTACCCATCAGTACCTGATATCGCCTATTACTCAATGGATTTCAAGAATCCCTTTAGCTTCTCAACGTCGTGTCTCCCTTCCTGTCGACATCAACACAGTTTTCAGAAGGGCGAAAATATCTTGACTCTCATTACCTTTTCAATGAGGAGTCTCAGACAAAACATAGAGAGTCGTCATTTCTTTATGATTACGTTGACCCCCATAACATTTGACTTCAGAAAAATCTCATGTTAAGGTGGGTCTTACTTTGAGACCATTGCAGTTGTTTCATACCAGCCGAAGACCTCTGAAGTTGATAGGCCATCAATGCCTACGAGTCATCGACACTTTTTATAGTCGTCCATTACTCGCTTCAGAGTCAATTCACCATTCAGAACTGTCATCTGCCATTATCAACCACCCCGTAGGGTGTTGCATCTATCTACATCATCATACATCTTCAGTTATAGTCTCACATTTTGGTTTCATGACATGAGCATGGGGCATGCCCACTTCGTTTGTATAAAGATTTTATTTTTTCTTCCTAGAGAAAGGTTTGGTTCCCATAGTTTTCCATCTCCCTCCGACGGATCCCTCTTGCAGTTCCTCTCTTCACTCTTCCTTACAATGGCACTCTTAGAAAAATAAACATTGATGTATTTCAGCTATATGTATGCTCTTAACCTCACACATCAAGGAGCATCTGTTATCACTGAAAAATTGTTCGCAGCATTGCACACAATGGTTGAAGAAAGACATCAATTCCAACAACAATTAGTACACATACAACATCAAAATCCATCAAAAAGGAACAAAACTAAACACTTGGTTCAAAAATTAAAGAGCGAAAATTCACCAAAGGAAGCTCGCGCACAGTGCTCAGAATGTGCAGGCTAACACAGCTCTAATCACACAATGTGCTCAAGATGCGTGATTGTCTACGAGAACATCTGCACACTTCTCATGAACGATGCATTTATGAATCTTGTTGGCCTGTCAACCACTTCCAGTCCGACCCCCAACACAATTTGACACTCATATTTGAGCGAAATCTGGCTTGGAGGCTGGTTAAGGGCTAGGAAGTGCCCTAAAAGGCCTCTTGTTCACACTATGAACTAGTTGTATATTTCCATGAATGGACACTATAAATATGTGCCATGGGTGTGCTAGAAAAATAAGAACTTCAATGTATTGTTATGATGCAATAATTCTTCTTAGAGAATCCTCTTTTCTCTTGGAATCATTGAAGCACTATAGCAAGGGCCATTCCACTCACCTTTTGAGAGGATTGACATTGTATTTCTTCACCATTGTCTCTTGCCATTGCATGAAGAGAAGAGATATATATTAGGGAACTCAAGAGCCATCCCAAATAGGAAGAGGGGATTCATAAGTCCCTTCCTTTCTCTACAGTGTTAGCCTATCAATATATTGATCCATTGGTAGCTATATGATTGTCATTTTTTTGTTTTTCATGGTTCTAGTTCTTGCTAGCTTCTCTAACATTTATTTCTCTTTGTTTTTAGTTTTTATTTCATTGTTTCATGTGTATTTGGTTATCTAATCAACTCACAAACCTATGTCTTGTTTAGATGACTTAACTAGGCAAGTAAATGTTGTGTTTTTGCCCACCCATGTGACAAAACCAACACAACAATGGCCATTGTTGAAAGTGTGTATGTCCAAACCCTAGCGCGGTCTTACAAACTGATTTTGCAAAATATATGAAAATGATCTCCTTAACCCAATACGTTGATGTTGTTACTTCAACAAGATGACTTTGATACCATGTGAATCCACTAAAACCCAACAAGATGAACCATAAACTTCAACAATCTTTACTACCCATAAATTTATTCAGCACATTTAAATTTCTAAAATTGCTACTTTACAGTTACAACTAGGTTTTCTTCAGAAAAAAAACAAACAAACAAACAAAAAATAGCACATTAGAAATAAATATGATCTATATTGAAAAATATAACAACAATCACATCACATGAGAACACCAGTATTTTTGGACAAATTTTTCCCTGGAAAAGACACAGAGGGAAAACTAGTTCTTCAAATTTGTGAATTTTATTATTGCAACAGAAAATATAGAGATCTCTTACAGATAAAATTGTCCCAGCCAATTACTGGGGAGAAACCCCAGCAAAATTCTCCCAAGAAAGAGTACAAGCCTTCTACAAACCCCAATAAACCAATCGACTTAGCAAAACTCAATTGTGAGCCTCTGTGTCACTCGTACAACTGTTCGCATGAGATTGGCGTCACCTAGTACGATTGCCCTTAAGATCTAAAAATCAACCTCTTCTAAAAGCCAAGGAAGAAGGTCGATCCTCTTCAGAAATATCCGATGTCTCCTTTGCAAAACCTGTCCACCAAACCCTCAAGAGATTTTCTATAGATCGCTTTCTCTCTCTCAATTCTCAAATGCATAAGTGATGTGCCCCTCTACCAATTCGATCTATTTATCTCTCCCTGAGTAAGTGAAAACCCTATCTACAAAATGATTGAGGGATAAGATTAACCCTCTCTCACTCAATGAGAAGGAAGATCATGATTAAAAGATCACAACTTAAATTATTTTCCACTTAAATCTTAGAAAAAGGTACTCATTAGGGCAATGGAAGAAGATAACACATCAACCATTATTTTCCTAAGTTAGACTTAGGAAGGATATTAATTAATCAACTTGGCTAAGTTTCATTGTCCTCCACCGATGCTAGGATGCCACACATGGAGAATACCTTATGAGTCACACTTCTCAACAATGAATGCAAAGTCAATAGTACTACATTAATATATGTACTATGTTCTTTTTAAAACTAAAACCTGAGTCTTTACATTTCTATATATAAACAATTAAGTACAGACAAGCTAATGGGGGTCTGCCAAAAAGGAAACCAGACCCCACACTAGAAAAAACTAGAAGTTCATAGACTATCAGCCAGAATTAGCAGCCATCAACGTGTTAGATGGGAGTCCGGTGAGGGTCTACAAAAATGGAAACTAGAACCCTCACCATCATAGGAAATGCGTTTAAACCCCACTATCGGATAAATTGTTTTTTAAGAACCAAACTGACCATATACATAATTAGCTCAAAACAAGACTAGTTTGAATTTCGACTGACATACAGACCGTGACTGAACCAACTAGACCCAACCAAAAGTGAAGTCAACAGAGAAAAAGGAGAGCAGAGCAGAACCCAAGGATTCAACCTCCTGATTTTTCTGGAGTATCGAGATGCTCCTCCACCGTCTTGACCTCCCCAACATCCATATGAGGTTATTCTTCATCCTCGACTTGAATGGGGCAGTCACATGACCCTGGTGGGCTTGGATTCCTAGATGTGCTCGGGGAGTTGTCCTGGTTTTTAATATTGTTTCTGACCCGAAATTTGATGCCAAACTGAGAACGATAGAAGAGGTCAAATTTTCCTTCCAACAACTTGATTTCCTAGAGGGTATTATCGTTATCTGTTTTGACTTTCTCAACTGCCTGAGCCAACATTGCTTTAACAATCCATTAGGTTTCAACCAACTTAAAGTACTTTGTTTCCCTAGTTCTTTTAAATTTTGGATCCTCGACCTAGGCTTTGAATTTTCTGACAATGTCCACGTTGGAGGTAGAGTGACAATGACACTTGATCGCTTCCTCTATATCTGCCATTGTCTTCTTCTCCGCATCCAAGTAAAGATTCTTGAATTTTTTCCCAGCCATCCAAGCCGCCCTTGTTGACCTAATAGGATTGACTAGACCGTAGGACGTCTCCTTTTGTTTCCCCTTCTAGCTAGACTCCCTCACACCTTTTTTGTCCATCCTTTGGCTCTTTCTAAGAATGACTGACACCCAACCTAATTCCTTACTGATTCTTGCTAGTTGAAGCTGCCACCTTATTCTCGACCTTCTACTCCTTGTTCTTATTCTCTAGCTAGGAACCGTGAAATGTTGCAAAGTCTGCCCAATATCCCAGTCCCTTGTGGTGTCCCCTTCTAGTTTTCCAGGAGGAAGGCGTTACTAGATGGACTTTGCAAATCGCCACCTACACAACCTGTCCCAAATTCCTTGAACTTCAGGGTCTTGGTTCCAACTGAGTCGGTCTACTATGCTTAATTTTTCAAAAATTGATCCAAAACCTTGGTAATAACCCTTGTTATAACACCACATATCGAATCCGACCAGGAAAGGTATTTTCATGATTTCTTCCCAAGGCTTCATTCTAGGGAGGTTGTCCTCGCTCTACCCCCGTTCTGAATCCCATAACTAAAATTCATGTCACATATCTCATTACGATCATCGTCCTGTACTGACCAAGTCCTCGCATGAACCCACATCCTCTCAATCATTATGGTGGGTGTTGTCGACACATATATTGACAAGCTCGTCATAAATCACTCATTGCATGACTAGGCCACTTACCCTTTCTTCCGACCCTCCAGTTGTCTCAGATGTCCTGCCAGGCCTCTAGGTGATTGGCCTAGCCCCAACTTCTAGGACCTGATTCAAGGAACTAGTGCCGACGTGATTGAACTTCGTGGCCTCCTGCTAGATGGGCATGTTAGTGGGGTCCCCAATCCTCCATGTCATTAGATGGTACAATTGTTGGATCCCAAGGTTAGCCAGGTAATCCTCCATTGAATTTGCACTTCGTCGCACCTGGTTTGTAATAATAACCGAGAAGCTCTTGATTATATCAGCAACTAGAGCCCAGCCATGAGAAAGTCTCTAATTTGAAGAGATATTTTTTGGGTCTGATCCATTGATCAACCACTTAAGAGTCGAGATTATTAGGAGAGAGTCACCTTATGCCACCAGGATTCTAATCTCCCTCGCTCTAGCCATGGCTACACCTATGAGGAGTCCTTCCAGTTTCGCTCCATTATTTGTATTGTACCCAAGTGTTTTGGTGAACATGGACAAGATATTACAATCAGAGTCTCTTAGAATCCCTCCCACCCCCGATTTCCCTAGATTATCTTTTGACACTCCATTAAAGTTGAGTTTTATAACTCCTTCCTTTGGTGGGGGTGATTGCTACTATGGACGAGGACTTTGATTAGTTGTTGATATGCCCTATCGATTCTCCATTGTGTGAATATGATTTCCTCCTCAGATTGCAAGATATGATCTTTTGTTGACCATGTACCAGACACTATGGATTCTTGCACATTTTCTTGGATTTTGGCCCAAATTTGTTTAGTAGGGAAGGACTTATGTTTGAAGATTATTTTGTTTCGTTCCTTCCATAAATTCCACATAAAAATTGCTAGGAAGATCTCCCAAGATTTGTTAATAAGGAAATTTTTAAAAGGATATACCATCCACTCTATTATGGTTTTAGTTGTATCATTTTCATTTCCCCTAGATCGACAGAACAAAGTTGCTCCATTATCCCATATGGTTCTAGCTTCCTGACATTTGCACATAAGGTGATTTAGGTATTATTTGTCCTTTCCGCATAACATACATATGGAGGGGCCTTCATATCACCTCTTTCTAAGTTGATCCCAGGTCAATAATTTCATCATTAGAACCAACCTAAAAAAGGTTGAGATTTTATGCCAAATCCCCAACTGCCATATGCGCTGCCAATCTTTTTTCTTTTTTGTGTCTGTCAGGTCTACTGCCCTCATGTAAGCATCCCTGACTTTGAACGTACCTTCTACTTTTATACCCCAAATAATGATATATGGGCCATTTCCAACTCTGATTTGTCGGAGGGAAATCTCCTCTTCCATGCTTTCCTTGACTTCCATACTTAAATGCACTGGCCAATCTGTCAAGTCTCTCCAGGCTCTTTCATGTTCTGACTCTAGGTTTCCGAATTCCTTCCAATATTGGTAGACCTGGATCCATACTATTTCAATTAGGGTGTCTCTTACCAGGGTCACACCATCTTTTCCAACCAAAGATGGAAGTTATTCCCAAGCATCATCTCAAAAAAGGGTAGACCTTTTGTCATGGATCTCCCAAAAATTGTCTTTTTGGACCAACTCTCTATTCTGCCAAGCATTATTCCATATGAGGGATCCAGAGTATGATCCATCCATCTATATGGGGTCTTACAACTCCACATCGAGGGCATACTCGTTCTTCCATATCTTGGCCCATAACGAATCTAGGTTCTTGACCCAACACCACCAGATTTTAGCAGCTCAGGATTGATAAGCAACTAGAGGATCTCAGATGCCCACCTCACCATGGGACTTTGGCTTGCATAGTTTATCCCAAGCTATGAGGACCCACCTTTTTTACTTTGTTTCCCCTCCCCATAGGAAGGACCATTGAAGGGTTCTAATTTTTTGAGGATTCCTTTAGGCGTAGCCAGAACTGAGAAAAGGTAGAGAGGCATGAAACTCGGGGCAAACTTGAATAGGAGGATTCTCCCCTGGAGGGTGAGAAATCAGTGTGTCTAGTTGTTTAACTTGGCTTCTAGTTTTACCAAAAAGTATTGCCAAGAGGTATTCCTGATCGCTTTGTCTATTAGTGGGGCTTCCAGATATTTATAAGGGAGGATAGCTTTTTTGAAACCAAGGATCAAAGCTATGTTTTGTTTGTACATTCAAAGGCATGTTAAAGAAAAAAATTTGAGATCTTGACAGGTTTATAACCGTACCTGAGGCATATTTGTATAATTCCAATATTCTTTTGATTTTTTTGGCATCCACCATGGGTGGGCCCATGAGGAGGTTGTCATCGACAAACTAGAGATGGGAAACTAGATCCACCTCTTCCTAGATTTTGATCCCTTGCAATTTCTTTTCATCCACGACCTTTTCGATTAGTCTCCCCAAAACTTCCGCTAGGATAATGTAGAGGTAGGGGGACATAGGATCCCCTTGTCTGATTCCTCTAAAGGGGTTGAAGGTTTTTTAGGGGGATCCATTTACGAGGATTGAGAAGAAGGTTGTCAAGATTATCCCATATCTCCATTGGATCCAATCCTCATCAAATCCAAACACTGCCAACATCTTTTGGAGTAATCCCCAACTGATACAATCGTAATTCATTGACATATCCAATTTAATTAGCATACCCTCCTTCTTTGAATTTTGCATGGAGTGAACAGTTTCATGTGCAAATATGATCCCATCTACAATTTGTCTTCCTTCCAAAAATCATCCCTGTTCCAAGGATATAATATTTTTGAGGAGGGTCTTCATCTTATTTGTAATGAGTTTAGAAATTATCTTGTAAATAACATTTCATAAGGCTATAGGTATGAATTTATCACCAGTTTTCGCCTCTTTTTCCTTTGGTATTAGGGCTATGAAGGTAGCATTGAAGGGTCTAAGAATGGTCTAAGAGGACCTTGATTCTTCGACAACTACCCATATGTCTTTCGCTATAATTTTCGAGCATTTCTGGAAAAAATCAGTTGTGAATCCATCCGACCCAGGGGATTTTCTTGGCTTCATGCCCATTACTATCCTCACCACTTCCTCCAAGGAGGTTGGAATCATAAGAAATCTATTATGTTCTAGGGAGACTAGATGTGGAATACATCCTGTGATCTTTTGAATGGCCTCTTCTCTTCTCCCTGCAGGTTCTGTTAACAAAGATTGGAAATGGTTTACCACTTCTATTTCTATATCATCAAAAAATTCCAATATTTCTCTTGAGGGTTTGGTTAGGAAAGCAATCATGTTTTGGTTCCTTTGTTGAAGCAGGGAGTTATGAAAAAACTTGTGTTCATGTCTCCTTCTTTCAGCCACTTGACTCAGGATTTTTGGTGCCATAGGATCTCTTCCTATTTGTCCCTTTGATCTAGCTCCAGCCTAAGTTGTTCCTCCCTATTTATGGCATCCTCTGTTTGGTATCCTATTGTAGCTTCCAATTGAATGGCTTCCATTTCTGATTTGATGTGTTTCTTTTCCTAAAAATTGTTCCCAAACACCTCCTTGTTCCACTTCTTAATCCAGAGCTTGACATATTTCAATTTCTTCTAAACTTGGTACATTTTGGTGCCATACAAGCCTGGTTTTTCAAACCACTAGGTTTCAATATTTTTCAAAACATTTGGATGATCCATCGAGAATTTTTTGAAACAAAACGGCTTAGGGCGGGGGAGGAATTTTCTCCTCCCAGGAGAGGTTGATCAACTAGTGGTCTGAGCCATAAAAAGGGAGGACTTTCGTTGAAATTGCTTGTTGACCCTAAAATAGGGTTTCTGACATTAAGAATATATCAAGTCTAACATATATTCCCCCCCTACTTCTGTTACTCTAGGAAAAAGGTCCGTTGCTATTCTAGATATCAATAATTCTATGGTTCTCTATCCATTCACGGAAAGCCACACTTTCCCCCTCCATATGTCTTATCCCACATTTCTTCTCCCAGAGCGCAAAGATCATATTAAAATCACACCCAATGACCCAATGGTGGCATTGTAAGAGTGCCCCAATATTGTTGAGGGAATATAGAAATCCTCACTTGAGTTGAGGGGTGCGAGGACCGTGGGCGTTCGAGATGAAGCCTTGGGTTTGAGGGGAAATATCAGTGAAGGTCATCGTGAGAATCCTTGGAAGGGTGGAGAGAAGTTCCAAGATCTAATTACCACGATCCCATAAAATTTCCATGCCACCATAAGCGCCCTCTGAGTCCATCGCCTCAACTTCACAACCTCTCCAAATTTTCTTTGCAATTTTGATTATTACCTCCTTATCACATTTTGTTTCCTAGATCAGAACTACCTTCTCTTTTTCTTCCATAATTTGTTTTTTTACCATTTTGTGTTTGGACGGGAATTCACACCACCCACATTCCATGATATGAGATTCATTGTATCACTTTTGTTGGGTTTGGAAATATCTTTCCGAGAGGCCTACCATTTGACTATCCACTAGGTGGGCTATTGTTTCTTCGATTACATGTCTATATGGTTTTGTTCCCCTCTTTTTTTCCTCACTAGGGATATTTTTAAGAGTCTTCATGGGATTGGGTTTTACCTCGAAGCTGCCCGAAGTGCTTGCAAATATCCATAACCTTATCTACTGACCCTTTCCATCCTGAGAATATGCTTGAAGATTGGAAGGTTGATCTGTATTTCTTTCCTTTATTTCTCTTTCTCTTTGGTATTTCTTTTGGGACTTGAAATTTTGTTCCACCTTTTTTGTGTCCATTTCTTGATAGTCTTGGGTTGGGCCTCCTTGATACGTGTCTTGATCCTCTTAGTATTACATCTCTAGCTCCCTTTATTTTGGCTCCACTTATTTATCTTTTGGATCTGAAATGTTTTGTTTGTCGGTGGTTCCCAATCTCTGTATTTCCTTTTTCTACATCTCTTGACATTTTTTCTCTTCATTTTTTGGGTTGTTCTCCTCCAATGTTTAAAACCTTTTTTTGCTATTGTTTTATTCCTTGACCGGTTGATTACCCTGTCTTCATCCTACCTTGCATTTTCGTTTAGTGTCATCATGCTTTACATTTAGGGGGAAATATCGAAACAGATGCCCATGGACATGGAATTTTCTACACCTGAATGGGATATGTTCATAGTCCATTGTTTGGCTCCATTCATTCTCCTTGTATGACACTATTAGTGCCTCCGGGAGGGATCCTGCCATGTTCATGTAGACGCGGATCCAGGCATATGAGGTATATTTAGCAATATTTGTAACCTAAGAAATTTTGATGAGATATCCCAGGTATTTCCTATGCCTTCCAGTGTCTCATATTCCCAGAATTCTTAAGACAGCGAGTATAGTCTTATCTAGATCATGGATTTCGTGAAGTCCTCTTTCTTTGGGGAAAATCTCTCCATCTAATAGCATAGGCAGAGGCATGCATGATTGAATAAGTATGGACCTTCTTCAAACACCTTGTCCCTATCCATCAGGTTAGAGAAAATGGCTCTGGAAAATCCTTGAGATCCTAGATTTAGGTCCAACTAACCCTTGACCTTCCATTTGGAGCTCACCCAACCCGTGAGAAATTTTTCTGAAGGCCAGATCCCTATGAATTTACCTATTAAAGAATGATATTTCATGTGTTGTATGCAGTTCCCTATACTATGAGAAGTGACCTCATACCTAGGTTTTTCCTTTGTGCAAGCATGGTATCTGCTCACTTTGTTTTTGTCAGCTCCAGATTTTTTCTTCTCCATATTCCCATCCTTTCTCCCTTGCCTACATCCCCCATCTCCGTATCCTCCGCTTGTGTCTTTGATTTTCATAGAACTACGTCCTTGAATGCTAGATATTTTCTCTGTCCTTGGGTAGATCAAAGGGCTTGGACTTGTCTGACTCCTCTCGAGCTTGCGCCACCATACTTGTACCCTTGTCCTTTACTCCTCCCCTACACTTGCAACCCTAACTAGTTGACCATAACTGCTAACACTCTTCACTCTCCATCCTTTATCTGTCAAACGTACTAGGGATTCCATTATTATAACACATCATTCCTTGAAATTTCATATATGTATTATGTTATTAATCATAAAATAATATTATTAAAATTGATATGATAGTATTTCAATATTTAGAATTTCACAATTTCCATAATAAATAAGAAGACATTTATATGGTCACAATTTCTAGGGATACAGTGACAATTTATGTTCAGACAAACCCTCATGTAGTCACAATTTCCATTCAAACAAAAAAGCATAACAATGTTCACTTCAAAAAACTTCAAAACACATCCACCACAATTAAAATTTTGTACCAATTGTCCATGAGTCTTACCTGGAAATGAATTTGGGAAGTCGCATGCGGGCATCGAACACTTTTCTCGAATCTTGATATTTTCCTCTCAACCTTTAGTTTTCAATTTGCGGAATTGCAGTTGCGACGAAGATGGGTTTTTTCGAGCATGCCCAAAGACCCATTGTGGGTGCAAACTGTGACTCTATGTGGCGGGACTCAAAATTTGTAACCCTCAGCCCTGATATTTTCTTCCCTATCACACGTCAACTTACAAGTTGTGGGATTGCATCATCATGATTCATGGCTCAAAGTTCCTAAAATTTATTTACTCCACTCTGAACTCTGATGATCATGAGTTGGAATTTATCTATTTCCAATTGATAATGAATCCTGAGAAGGCCAAGTCACTCATAAATTTATGCATCTGATCAAGGAAAAGGTAAGTGAAGTTAATCTCTAACATCACATCATTGATTTGATGAACAAAGGTCTAACTAGAGATGATTTAAATTCCAATAGGATCACACGAATTTGAGGAACACTTATTGTGCTAGTAGATAGGTGTAAGTTCTAATTTGCATGATGGACATGTTGAATTGGGAATCATGGAATGGAGATGGGAATTTTATGGAATGTGACACACCCAAATACCCAGCACGTGGTGATGCAACACACAATTCAAGTCATAAATATATATCACACACACACACACACACACAGACACACACACACACGAGTACGAGTAAATTTTCAAACTACCCATCAATTTGATGGTTTTAGAAATTAAGTGGATGTCCATGTTGACGTGCATATTTTAAAATTTATAATGTTTGATGGTTAAATAAGATAAAAAAACATGTAAATAATCATCAAATTTAACCATTGACTACACCCACTTTATGCTTTAAGATGCACTAAAACGTTAGAAACATGCATCCCGCTAACTCCTAGCATGCTTTTCATTGTATTTAATTTCCCACATGT
This sequence comes from Picea engelmannii, assembly GCA_009831015.1. Classification (NCBI taxonomy): domain Eukaryota; kingdom Viridiplantae; phylum Streptophyta; class Pinopsida; order Pinales; family Pinaceae; genus Picea; species Picea engelmannii. The sequence continues at coordinate 176,546 of ML803892.1, forward strand.
GACCTTCGCATAATATTTAACACGTCCATCTCCATTGCGAGGGTTCAATAGAGTTGGTGCAGGGTTTTATTACATTTAGAGAAGCCATTTGTATTCAATTGAAAAGTATGAAGGAGATGTGTAATGTTCTTGCTTAATGCCAAAATGACACATGCAATAAGTTGACCCAATATAATATTTTTTGAAAAAAAAGAATAATAATAGTCCAATATGGATGAAATGTGTAACATCCATGCATATAAATCAAAATGGAAAATAAAATAAAATCTGTAGTGTAAAAATAAATTAAGAAAAGAGTGTCAAGCATTAATACGCATACGTAGATTGGTATAGAACCATCCTAACTTGAGATCTTTTAAGCACCAAGAGGTTTGCATCTCACTTTCTTTTTTGTCTTTTTCAGTGCGTGATAGATCTAGAGTTAGCATGGATCAACTTATTTCGTCCTTCTTGTGCGTTTATTTTCATTTTTGGTTTAACATCTTCTCTATATAAGTTTTTTTCAACCTTTAGACATATTGATACAGGAGCATCCCTGACGTAGCATCAATCCTGCACAACCAAGAAAATAAGTGTTCATTTATGTCTAGCATTTCCCTAATTAAATTTCTAGTTGTTTGATGATATGAATGATTGTATGTGTACATGATAAGTTGACTAGGTTGCTTATAGTGAAGTTCAAGCTACAACAAGGTAGCATCCAACTTGTAAAAGTTTTGTTTGTATGAACAGATGTGTGGACTTGCCATGGGGTCCCCGCTTTCTCCTAGAATAGAAAATATTTATATGGAACAATTTGAAGGTAAAGCACTCGATTCTTCTCCTTTAAAACCTAATTTTTGGGTTAGATATGTGGACAACATAAATGTAAAATGGCTTAACAATTTTGTGGAGCATCTAAATGGTCAATCTAACCATATTCAATTTACAATGAAGTTAGAAGATAATAACTCCATTATTTTATCAAATGTTTTTATTCTTACCTCTAGGAAAGTAGATGGTTTTTTGGGCCATCAAGTATATCGTAAGAAAAACCACATTGAGCAATACCTTCATGCTAGATCTCATATCAAAAGGAGATAAAGGGTATATCTTCTATATTGTGATTCTTGGTATCCCTCACAAGATTCTTCTCATAAATCCAAACTATAGTTTGATTAAATAGGATTGGCGACCTTGATACATGTTGACTTTACAATAAATTTGAGAGCACAAAAAGATATTCAGCCTTTGACCACATCAGTGAATTGTCAGTGGATGAATGATAACTTTGATTATGAGATGCCATGTGCTTCCATGTCATACTCCACTATGTGAACTTATTTGGATGATGATCCAATTTCTCCACACAAATTGAACTAAATTGAGAAGTTGAATTATTCCAAGAGGACGTTGTATGGTGCCTATGACCAAGAGTTTTATTCTATTGTGCAAGCAATGATAAAATGAATGCATTATTTGTTGCCTAAGTGGTATATTTTACATGATGATCATCAAAAGTTACAATATATAAATTATCAAGTCTAATTGAGTGAGAGACACATGAAGTGGGTAGAGTTTCTATAGAGTTCTTGTTTTGTGTTGAAGCATGGGGCAAGAAAGTGAAATAGAATTGTAGATGTGTTGAGCAAAAGGACTAATTTGTTGACTACCATGTTAGTGGAAGTGGTAGGAGTTGTGAATATAAAAGAACTGTATGGGAAGGATGTATATTTTTTAGCATCTTGGAAATATTGCAAGGATCCTTAGTGTGGAGAGAAGACACCATATTTGGGTTATTTTATCTAAGAAGGATTTATGTTTAGGAATAAATGGTTGTGTATCCAAAAAGGATCCATGTGGGAGAATCTCATACTAAACTTGCATAGTGGTAAATTATGAGGTCACTTTTGGGTGGATAAAACTAGAGCATTGGTAGGGAAGAGATACTATGGGCCAAGAGTTGTCAAATATGTAAGAAATGGGTTGAGTCTTGTAGGATTTCTCAACATGCAAAAGGAAGAAGCCATAGTATAGGATTGTAAAATCCATTGTCGATACTTGAGACCATGGGAGGATTTGAACATGTATTTTGGATTGCCAATAAAGTAATGAGGTAATGATTCCATATTTATTGTAGTAGATAGATTTTTTTAAATGGAACAATCTATTTCTTGTATGAAGACTTGTGATGCAACATATGTAGCCATGCTATTTTTCCAGGAAGTGCTTTGCTTGCATGGATTGAAAGAGCGTTACTTCATATAGAGATAGTTTCTTGGTTACTTTTGGAGGATCATGTTAGAAGTTGGGTACCATATTGTAGTTTATTTCATCATACCACACTTAAGAAGATGGAGAGACTGATGTTGTGAACATGGATTTGGGTAATTGCTAAGATTTTTAATTGGTGAGAAGCCTAGATAGTGGGATGTGGTCTTGGCACATGTTGAATTTGCATATAATAATTGATTAAACAAGTCGACATGAAGGACACCAATCCATATAATGTATTAGAGATCATCTAAAGGGGTGACAGATTTGGTATGTTTTCCTAACACAAGCTTGACAAGCTCAATTGTAGAGTCATCTAAAAGATTTGTGAAAGAAGTGCATGATAAGATTAGAGAGTAGTTGTAGTAGAGTATCTTGAAGTATAAGTTGAATGCTAATCAGAAGAGAGAATAAGTTTATTGAAAGAGATTTAGTACTATTACATTTGAGGAATGAGAGATTATGAAGTGGAGCATATAATAAATTAAATCTTAAGAAGATAGGACCATGCAAAGTCTTAGAGCAGTTTTTGGATGAGGCTTATAAGTTGGAGTCTTCTAAAGGATTGGATATATTGCCAATTCTAAATATGGCATGACATTTGTATGAGTACAATGGGGATATAAGCGTTGGAGAGAAAATTGTACAAACTTCAAACTAGAAAAAGAAAATTCCAAAAAAAAAGAAAGAGATGAAGTGATAAATATTTTTAAAGAGCACATCAAGGGAAGAACAAAGAGGAACTAGTATAAAAGTACTTACTTCATTGGAAAAAACTCAAAATTCTAAACACACAACTTGGATATTGAAAGCAGATCTTAGTTGATTTATATGACCATCAATTGGATTGCAGGTGTGATGTTGAATTTTTAGTTACCAGCGGGCATAATCCCAGACACAACCAAAAAAATGTTTTCATTTTCATTTCACTTGCAAGTAAACTTTTAGATTTTTATGCCAATATTGATTTTAAGTGAACAAGATTGCATATGGAGAAGTTCAAGTTATAACAAGTGTTGCATGACAATCTAGTCCCTGCCGAACAAATTTAAAAATATATAAGTTAGTCTGAAATCTTATTTGCAATTAGATGTTGTCTTACCAAAGGATCGTTGCTGAAATGGGTTCAAATAGAGCTTGGATGAAGGTAAGTGAAGCTAATGGATGGCGAATGTCATGAAAATACACACTCTTCCCGACT
>ML803892.1:206457-220464 GCA_009831015.1 Picea engelmannii
TATATATATATATATATATATATATATATATATATATATATATATATATATATTATTTCAATGACATTAATTAAATTTAATTTGAATAATTATTATAAGAAATTATTATTTTATTCATCCATTTGAAAAACACATTAAAAACATTAAAAATATTTTTCCTATAAATTTAATAAAATAAAAATACATGTCCAAAAAATTAATTAAAAAAACCCTTATAAATATGAAATTTTGAATAATGTTGTAGAATCCAAATTTTAAATAATGTTGTAGAATCCATCGGTAGAGGGTAAATTTAATTTCATAATATATATTTTTAATTATATATTGAAATTCAAAAATTATTTGTATATGTGTTAAAAAATTCATATTTTCATTTTTCATAATACCATTCATAGATGAACAATTCGATTTTATAAAATTTTAAATTATATATCAATCCAGAGCTAATGTTAAGGACACGTAGACCGGAATGCAAGTCCCATGTGGAGTCAAAACGTTGGTTGCTCCCCTTCTCTGAGGTTGGTAAAGTCATTTCTTCCCTTCAATATTTGGTCTTGCTATTGACGAGCAACAGAAGTTTCCAAACTGTCACTTTTTAATAAAAGAATACATGTAATCTGTATGTATTCTTTTTAATAAAAGAATACATGTAAACAAAACGAGAAAAAGAAATGCGACCCTATGTAGAATTCAAACCTACAAATATGGACCAATTTAAAATACTTTTATTTTTTTTTAATGTTTTTAATTTCGAATAAATTAATATTAATTTGGGTTTAATGGTTATGAATATGTGTTCCTTCTTAAAAGATTACAAATTCAAATCTAGAAAGGGTAGGGTATGTATACCTCTGTAGACTTTATCAGTCAAATCGGCTGAGGGAAGTCCCTTGTCCCACAAAATAGATTATATATATATATATATATATATATATATATATATATATATATATATATATATATAATTTAAAAAATAAATAACATTTTGAAGGCTTTAGAATGTAGAGAAAAGAATTAATTTGAAGAAAGATCATAACAAAAGTTATAAAGAAAGCTATGAGCCACAAGAGTGACTACTACCCAAATGTATAAGACTCATAGAGTTCATACCCATATAAATCTATTGACTAACATGAGACATTAAAAAAACAACATATGTGACCGAAAGTCGACCTATAAAAAAAAAATTGTTCTTATTGGATATTACTTCTAGAGTGCGGAATTTATCCAAGAATAAATAAATTTCTCGTCCCACCAAAGATTTCTTTGGTAGAGCATCAACAAAAGAGTTTAGTTCTTGGAAAATGTGCCTAAAGGAAATCTGTTGAAAAGAATAAAAAATATGTTTTAACTTGCGACCAATATCGATCAATGCATTGCTCACTAGATGAGTTGTCTCCTATATCCATTCTATAACCATTTTTGAATCCTCGAATACCTGAATCATATCCACACTTTGACTTAAGGCACATTTAAACAACCCAAGCAGTGCATTAAATTCACTGTAATTGCTTGTTCCAGTGCCCAAATAAGCTTTCCCAGTGATATAATGTGTCTCATAAAATGGAGGATAAATCCACAATAATGATCCGGTCCTTTAGAAGCACCATCAAAGAATCCCCATGGAAATTGATGATCTATCTCCACAGACTCAATTACTTGAGGATGTGGACCAACGACAGAAACCTTATAGTGGATCAACATACCCATACATTGTTGAGCTACTTGGAAAGGTGGATGACATTTTCCTTTAAATAAGATGTTGTTTCAGATGATCCATATTTCCCAAACTACGAGTGGCGGGAGTGACCAAAACACCTTCAACTGAGAATAAGTGAAAAACCTCCAATAAAAAATCATTCAAATTATATTTGTCCCATGGATTGGGGAAACCCACCTTGATGCCAATGTCTTCCCAGACTTGTCGCGAGAAGGAACAAGCAAGGAAAAGATGAAATTTTGATTCCTCAGAGCTTTTGACTCTAGATTGAAGTTGAAACGGGATCACTTACCCTATGAAGTAAGAAATGCCCAATGTCTTTGAGATGGGAGACCAGATCCTCGAGTAGAAATATACCATTTATGCACCCCATAATAACATCCGAATTGACTCGAACCTGATTCCCAAAGCCTACTTTACATGTTAAAAACTTACTTATGACAAGGAATACTTGCAAAATCATTCTCCATTCATTAGAGGCATATGATATACTTTTGTTTGGCTTCCTGATCCAATCAATAATTGAATTAGGGGATATATACTTTTCCACCAAGATGCAATGCCACAGGTCGTTCCTAGTCAGAAATACCCAAAGTGTCTTTGCCACTAGTGCTTGATCGAAAACCGATATGTCCTTAAGCCCCCAACCACCAAAATTTTTCGATTTGGAAAGAGTCTTTCAATTGACTAGAGGAGAACCGAGATACTCTGTACTTCCCTTTCATAAATAGTTAAAACATAACTTCTTGATTGTATTCAAAATATTTTTTGGGATCTTGGCCATTGTAAATTCTAACCTTGTACAATATCTACTGCAAACTGATATTCAGAAAAGAACAGAAAAGATACAATGGCAAATACAAACATTACATAGAGATTTTTCACTTGGAAACCCAAACCGGGAAAAACCAGCATATATTATATTCATACATTGTGTTACATTGTTTACAATACAATATACATATAGGAGCCAGCGGCATCCAAAACCCTAACACAATGACCTGGATTAGTCCAAAACCCTAATTCCTTAACCGGAAATAGAAAACTATCGGCAAAAAACCATGTGTTGAAAAACCACCTAATATCATGTGGTCCCAGAAATATGTCATCCCGGAAATATGTCGTCCCGGCAAAAATATGTCTTGTAATTGATTTGTACTTGCACCTTTTCCTTTTAAGAAGGATGATCCTTTCTCATTTTTGTAAATGGTGCTCCATTTGTTATTGTCATCTTTCTTATTGTATACAAGACCGATTTTGTCATCAGCTGGTCTTTGGCTCTTCCAAATATTATCTAGGATAGCTGAGCTATTCTGGAAATTGACAGTCTTATTTGTCTTTTCATTCATCTTTTTGAGATTGATTATTTCTAACTTCAATATGTGACATAATTCTTCTTTTTTAGTCAACTGAATTTTCAGGGTTTCTTCCACCTTTTTAGCATGTTCAAGTTGAGTCTTTAAATTGATGACCATTTCTTTTGTCTCATACAAGACTTCTTTGCATTTAATAGTTTTGTCATATGTCTTCAATTCTTCCATATCTTTTGTTAGATCAAAAACTTTAGTTTTCAATATTTTGATTTATTCCTCATATTCTCTCTGAATCCTTTTGAGTTTGATGGCTTCCAATTCAAACATTTTGCATCATTCTTACTTTTTAGTTATTTGGATCTTCTGGGCTTCTTCCATTTTCTTAGCTTCTTCAATTTTAGTCATTAGATATGCATTAGTACTTTCATTAATCTTTTTGAAATTGATGATTTCCAATTCCAACATGTGGTAAGAATTTTCTTTCCTTGTTAACTGGATTTTTAGGTTTTCTTTACTTTCTTTAATTTCCTCAAGTTGAGTGTTTGACTTCTCAACCTCCTTTCTAAGATTCACAACTTCTGCTTCCAGCTTATGACATGATTATTTTTTTTCCTGACTGATTTCATTCTTCAATTTCTCAATCTCCTCTTCTTTTTCTTCTAACTGAATATTTTGATCATATATGATTTTTTCATTGTCTTTGAGTATTTCCTTTATTTCCATGATATGATTTTGACTCTTTTCAAGAAATTATTTAGTGTAGTCATGAAGAAAAATATAATCTGATTCATTATGGTCATAGTGGTATACATAGAGACTCCAATCAACTTTTTGTTTGGCCTTTGATATTTCTTCTTCTACTTCATCTATGGGATAAATGTTAACATAACATTTTACTGATTCTTTTAGTACTTATTTTCTTTTACTATCATGTTTCTTTAATTCTCCCATCTCTTATGTTAGATTAATAACTTTGGTTTTCAAACTTTTGATCTCATCTTCTTTGTTTTCTAGTTGAAACTTTTGTTCACGCTCTTCATGGTTAGATTGATCTAGCTTTTGTAGTAGCCTCATATATTTATGTTGGAGTTTCTCCAACTCTTCTAAAGTGCACAGGGTTGCATACTCAAGACTGTCAAGAGCCTCCATAGGAACTTTAATATGCATATAATTTCCTGGTTCCAACTAAATCTCTCCTATAGCAGCTGCAACATTAGTTTTAAGATTATGTAATATTTCTTTAGTGATTACTAAGGTATTGTTCAATTCCTTCATGAGGTTGTCTTCCTCATTGTTGACTGAGATTTGCATCAAATCCTGTATTTCATTCTGATTAGAAATATTTGTTCTCTACATTATGTTCTTCAATATGATTGCAGTTTTCTTTTTCTTTATGTTCTTCATTATCTTGATAAGAACTCTCTTCTTCTAAGTTTTGTTCTTTATTCTGACAGGAATCCTCTGTATCTAAGTCTTGTTCCTCGCCTTGATTGGATTTCTCTTCTTCTTGTGTTTCATTCTGATAACAACTTTCTAGTTGAAGCCATAATTCTTTAGTAGATTTGTAGTGCTTCATCTTTTCTTTGACTTGGTCTAACAATCCATCCTAAATTGCTTTTAAGGCTACTAAATTATTTCTCTTTGCTTCTTTTGCAGTTTTGGATTTGCTATTTGAAGTAGTTAAGTGCCAAGGCTTACTTACTACCGAATCCCAAACTCCAGATCCTCTTGACTTCAGATATCTTTTCATATTTTCCCTCCATGATAAATAATTTGTTCCATCAAATAAGGGAGATACATTTGTGGAGATAACAATTTGTCCACCCATTTCTTCTTAATCTACCTTCAGTGTCTAAATTGTGTTGAAGGAACCCACTCTGATACCAATTGATTAAAATGGGTACTTGACACTGAGAGGGGGGGGGTGAATCAGTGTCACAAAACTTTGGACATTTTTCTACTTTTCACAAATTAACTAAACACAAATATTATTTCATTTTCTCAATCAATATATATATATATATATATATAGATATATGAATAAATATTTTATTTATTAAATAACTTGAATGAATACATAAGATCAATCTTTGAATCTCATCTTCATACAACTATGAGAGACCCAGATCTCTATTACAAGACCCAACTTGTAGTTCTCATATCCAACTGAGAAATAAGGAATCAAATCCTCATAACAGGTCCCAGCTTGTTGATATCAGATCCAATTGAGATGTGAGGAATCCAATCCTCATACAAGACCCAACTTGTAAAAAGACATCAACATGATAGAATGAACTTTCATTCAATCCATTATATATAAAAATATATACTTCAACAAATTCAACTACAACCTTCTCACCATTCCTTTTTGTTTATATAGTCTTCCAACTGGTGTGAATTTGAACCATTGTGTCTTTTGATATTTGAACCATTGTACCTTTTCATTTAAAATGATAATCTTTAAACTTTAATTAATATCATTTTCCTTTTTATTCTTTATTCATGTTTTCATGATTTAACTCTATTTTAATCATGATTGTGTATCGGTTCGTTTGTCCTTATGAGTTGATCCCAGACATGGATCGACTCATTAGATCGTACTCATGATTATGCTACATTCTCGATTCACCAACAGATCATATTCAATCTCTTATCGATTCTCTCTAATGTTCTAGTGTTAACTCTATGTCGAATTAAGTCTAGATGAGGCGCTTCCTTCAAACCATGTTCATATGATCATATGCGTAGAACCACAGGCTTATTAATTTAAGTGACGCATTATATTTTTCTCGTATATCTCTTATTCCATATGACCAACAGCGGTGACCAAACACTATGCCAAACGTCCGCTTGGGCACTTTTCATAATCAACGGTCATGATTTAATCTCCTGATGAGATGGACGACTGACGGAACTTCACCCTTCGGAACTTTGGGTTTTCAACTTTTCAAACCTTTCAAAACTTATGAATCAGATTTCCCGAACAGATTGGATGGTTTACGTTTATTTCACGGAAACCGATCAATCGTTAGATTTGATTCTTACAAGGCTTAATCTGATGGTTGGGTCTTAATCAAGAATTGAGATGGATGGCCACCATTTAATCCGAAACTTCGGCTATTTCAACTTATGTTATCCTTCCACTATAGTAGATCAACGAATAAGAATGCACCCGAAGTGATTCTTTAGATCGGACAAACCATGTCTACTTCGGGATTTCGTCTTTCTGGAGTGACGTAACTTATTTAACGTCACGTGTTGACATGGCACGAGCCAATTTACTCTTGACACATGTCATCATCTGATTATGCCATGTGTACTTGTTGACGTGGTCTGTCACGTGTCCTTGCTGACGTGGTCTTCCATATGTCCTTGCTGACGTGGTCTGCCACACGTCCTTGCTAACGTGGTCTGTTGACGTGATATGCTATATGCCATTGTTGATGTGGTCTGTTGACGTAGATCTCCCACACATCCTTCCTGATGTGGTATGTTGACGTGGTCTGCCACATTCCCTCTTGAATCAGACAGTTGACGCTTACTTCGGATGATCCAACGGTCGAGAATTTATTTCGGCTCTCCGGGTCTCTGAACTTCAAGAATTTCAAATCTCAAAATTTCCAGAGCGTAACCTCCTCACATCTTTTAACCTGAAACGAATGTTGTTCATTGATCAAGGTTTTAGATCGATGACTTGATCTATCTGCGATACTTCTTAGCCTTGGATTAAATCCAACGACTCTTCTTCTAGCTTATCTTTCCCTTCCACTAGAATGATCTCACAGCTGACATGTATTTGGGTGATTGAGATCTCAGATCTCATCCCTTGACTATCTTGTCCTTCCACTTAAATCAATCCAGCGGCTGATGAAAATTCGCATAAATGAGATCTCAGATCCTTTACCTCACTTATCCTGTCCTTCCACTCGAAAATGATCCGACAGCTGACGGGATTTCAAATAATTGAGATCTCATATCTTTCATCTTAAACTGTCCTTCCACTTATTTTTAATCCGACGGCTGATGGGATTTCGGATAATCGAGATCTCAGATCTGTCATCTTATCATGTCCTTCCACTCGAGAATGATCCAATGATTATGAAGACTTCTTGAAGTAGATCCATGATTAAGGATGGTTGCGGAACCACAACTTGTGAGTGATTTAACTCATCACCAAAACTCCACAATTTGAATTTGTGCGTTGTTGGTGAGTCAAACACAATCACTGATATTTGAAGCAGTAAGATCAGACAGTGCTAACTAATTGCGGGATTGGAAATAGTGCGATGTTTCATACTTATTACGATCTTCGCAATCTATCATTGTCGTTGATCTGGTGATTGTGCATATGACGGTCACGACTTAATCTGATTTAATCAAATCGTTTGTTATATCAACCACAATTGTCGATCTTTGAAGCTATAAGATATGACGGTCCTGACCGATTGCGGGATTGTAACTAGCAAGTAGTTTAATTCTTCTTTCGCTCTTTGCAATTCATCCCTACCATTGATCTAGCTTGCAGATCCGATGGTCACGATCCTCCAACAGTCCTCAAGCCCACAGTCACTCATATGACCGATGTCCGTTCCATGAGATGATCAATACCGTCACTTTTCTTGATCGGATGGTTGTTGAGGCTTCTCACTTTTTCCTGTGCATTGGTCGACTTCTCAATATTTCCATCGATTGGACGACATTTCTAGAATGTGCTCTTCATTCGCTAACTCTCCTGAGATTTAATAACTTTTTGTGCATTTTTTTATGCACTAATAGTTAGTCGCTAATTCTCCTGATCTTTGATCATAGGAACATTTTTTATCCTATCGTGATCAACAATAATCACGAATTGCTTTCAGCCTTAAGGTGATGTTCTTATGTCGATCTTTAGTATACTTTTCCTCCTGAGATTAACCTTGTTGCTCTGCTTATTGTTTGACACTCTCTTTCCATCATTGACCCTTCATTACACATGGAAAGACATTATTGGCCATCTTGGCACTAATGCCAACTCCATAACTAATCATGATTGATTCATGTTGTCATCATAACAACTTATCATGGTTGTTGACATCAATGACAACACATGAATGACATTATGTCCAACAGTTAATACTTTAATATTAATTATTTTACTAAGTCGACTTGTCTTCTAGGGTTTCTACACATTTGTTTAGATTTTTTCTTGCTTCTAGAATATTCTATTCTAGTGAGAGGTTACACATGGAGGTCAATACCTCTCGTAGCTACCACAATATCAACACTCCCTCCTATTTAGGGTTGTATTAATTGTAATGGTATCAAACACATCCATCCATTTCACATGGCATGGGAAAGACTCATAGTCTTGTAGACCATTCTACAAGTAGCAGCATCATAGCCACACATGATATCTCATGATCATGAAAATCAAGTCACGATCATCATCATCACTATCCATCTACTAGAAATCACCTCCAACACTATTGGTTGGCACACTAGCCTAGGAAACACCTTCAACACTACTGGTAGTCTCCATGGAAATCCATTTGTAGTACCCATTTACTACAATGTCATCCAATAGATCACAATAGTGTTGATCCATAGCAGCACACCATTGTTATCCAATGGTACATAATCAGTCCTAGTAGCATACAACTACTATCTAGTGACACACAGTCACTACTAGTGGAACACATCCACCACAATAGCACATAGTTATTTTCCAGAGACACACAGTCTCCACTGCAATCAACTAATATCTACACAAGCTATCACCATGCAATACAAAAGTCTCCTGGAATCAAATCATATCATTGTTTGCATCATCTCTCGAGGCCATACTCCATATGAGTAATCGAGCATGATGTTGAATAAGTCATGTGTTGGACCCAGCGCACTCAACAGAGTGTCTTGCATAAGTCACTCACTCAACAGAGTGATATAGGTACCATTCTTCTAATTCAGACATACGTCCTAGAAGAATGACTATCCCAACAGATGTTGAAATCCCCTCAATGAGCTACAAGGACCATCCTTCTAATCCGGACATACGTCCTAGAAGAATGACTATCCTCCCAGATGTTGAAAGCCACACAATGGACTACAAGGACAATTCTTCAAATCTGGACATACGTCCTAGAAGAATGATTGTCCTCCCAGATGTTGAAAGCCCCTCCATGGGCTACAAGGACCATTCTTCTAATACGGACATACTTCCTAGAAGAATGATTGTCCTGGACCATTTACCCTCTGGCCACTACTGTGAAATCATGGAAAATGTTTGTCATGTACCAATCTCCCCACTCTGGTCACTACTATGAACTCAGGGAGACGGGCCATTCTTCTAATCCAGACATACGTCCTAAAAGAATAGTTGTCCCGGACCATTCTACTTGTCCGGGCAATGCCCTAGGAGAATAGTTGTCCATGGTACATCAACAATCATTCTATTGAATTATTGTAACTTCGAAGAATATTCTACTTATATTTGAGTCATTATTGTATAGATCAAATCCCCTTTTCTGAATTGGTCAACATGTATTTGTATGGTGGTATTTGTAAAGTCGGCCCCTAGTAATTGTAAAGTGGTTTTAGCCACTTCTAGGAGAATTCGACTCCACCAAGTGAAGAGTCACAACCCTAGAGCCACCTCACAACTTGTATTTATATGTGAGGATGGTGTCTCATTTGAACACACTCACCCCACTAGCTATACAACTATGAAGAAGTGTGCAATTCTTGGAGGAACTTCTACTGCAACTAGGGGTGATGTCAAGGAGGGTTTTGGTCGATCTCTTGGTATTTCTTGGTTAAGTGGTGTGTTACTCTTCCTAGTGAAGGAGTAGAGGAGGCTCTTTTGTTCGGTCTTTGGTCTATCTATATTGAGGAATTTTTTGTTGGGTTTTCTCCCCCATGAGGGTTTCCCAGGATAATTTGTGTGTCTCTATTGTTTATGTGATTGCCTCTCTTTCAGTGATCTTATTTATGCAGCTATGTTAAATGATTACAATAATAAAGAAGAATCGTAACTGCTAGTTGTATAAGTAAAAACTTCAACATGGTATCAGAGCAGACCTGAAAGAGACCAACTCACAGTTTATAAGAAGTGGCTAGCTTCAGGGCACCCTCTCCAAGATTTAGTGTCAGTATTGCAGTTGCTGCAAAATTAGGGTTTCTTCCTAAACCCTAAGTGTGACATTTTCCTTGATTGAGGAGGAGGTTGGAGAAAGTAACCACACCTAGGAACTCACCCTAGGAGGGTGCATCTAGTCCATGGATCAAAATTCCTAAATTTGAAGTTTGATAAATTAGGGTTTCTTCATAAAACCCTAAGTTGTAGTTTCACTATCAGTTGCAGTTCCAGTGCCAGTTCCTTTGTGCCAGTTCCTTCATGCCAGTTGCGGTACCGCTTGCAGTGAAATTTTTTGTGAAGTTTTGGGACTGATTTTTATTGTCCTAGTGCATCTTACCCTAACAAATATCCAACTAACTTTAAGTTACAAGTTGAAGCACCTTTGAAGTTTTAAAGGTTCATTATTTCTTTCCATTGTTGACGGATGGTGTCACCACCAATCGATGCTATCAGAGGTATGTACTTACATATGTTCAAACTGTATCATTATTCTAAAGGGTATTTGCAGGAGAAAGGATATTTTGTCTAAACAACAATCATAGATCTAAAAGGATCTCAGAGCCAACACATTCAGAGGAACAATGCACCTCAGGTTTGATTAACCTAATATACCTCTACTTGTTATGGAATTATTGTAATCTTATGAATATCCAGGTTGCATTTTGATCTATTGAAGTTATCATACTAACCATTGGTCAAAATTAAAGTCAAAGTATTAGATTGATTAAATTTGAGATTATAGAGTTTATTCACTAACCTAGTTTTCTGTCAAGAAAGCATATTATCTTAGTACAGAGGGCAGCTTGAAGAAAATACTTGTCATCTTGAGTGAAGGAGACTCAGAAGAAAAGAAACACACTCATTCTTGAGGACAAGACTCCAGGTTCCAAGTTTGATTGATTAAACTGATAAGATTCAAATTTACGCATATCAAGTTCGATAACTGCTAAACACTATAGATGTGATAGAAATCTTTGAAAAGTTTTAATATTGAATATTGGGTAGCATGTGAGCACTATTGAGATAAATGCTTATTGTAATAATTTACCAGACATAACTAACATCTCCTCCAAGAGAAACTTATTGTTTTGTTTCCAGGTTACCATGGAGGAATGATTTTTCACAACACTAGAAGAGTGTTCCTCTCATTTCTTATTATTGCATTTCTTACTTTTGACCCTTGTTTCTGGCAAGTCATAAGTGATAGCTCCTAAGTGTTAAGGTTTAAGATATTATTAGGTTTCTTTTCAATTTACTAGATAACCATAGCATAGATAGGATCACTGAGAGAAACACAATCACAACCTACACAACATTTATCCTGGGAAACCCTCATGGGGAAGAAAACCCGACAAAAACTTCCTTAATATAGATAGCCAATACAATGCCAATACAATAAACCAAACACTAGAGAATATCCTCTACTAAGCAATGTGCCTCTCTCTCTTCCTTCTTCCTGCAATTGATAATTGCAGCTTCCTTCAAACTTGTGCACTAGATGAGTGAGCTAAGTGAATGAACAAATGAGGCATTGGCTTCCTTTATTTATACAAACTGGCAAGAGATGTAAAGGTGTCTCCTCACTGGGCAGGGCCGACTTGTCTTTCTGAGTGGTTAAGACCACTTTAATTTCCTGGGGACCGACATCTCAATTTGCATAATGTATTTAGGGTTTGATCGATCCTCAAAAGGGGATTTGATCAATTGCAATGCCTGACATGATCAATCCACAAAAGGGGATTGATCTAATGAATATTAAATCAATAATAAATAGAATACTCTTTGCAGTTACAATATTTCAACACTCCCCCTTAACAAGAAGGGTATTCTACAACATCATCAGGAGAGAGAGAGAGGATAGCAACATCAACAACATCTGGAACACTGACTGGCATATCTATAAATCATCGAAAGTTTTCTCATCATCAATATCATCATTCACAACAAGGAGATAGAATGGCATCATCATCATCTGCATCAACATGGATTAGTATAACACTAATACATCATCATCAATAACAAAACAGGGCTGATACAACATCAACAACATCAATATCACAGCACAAAGGTTGGAGCATCAACAACAACAACAACATCGCAGCACGAAGGCTGTAGCATCATCAACATCAGCACTAGGCTAGAAATCTTCAGCATGAAGCTAGCATCTCAACAACATCAGCTCGAGGTTGGAAATCTTCAGCACGAAGATGGCATATCAATAACATCAGCACAAGGTTGGAAATCTTCAGCACGAGGTTGGCATCACAACAACATCAGCAAAAAAATGGAAATCTTCAGAACAAAGCTAGCATCACAACAACATCAGAATGAAGCTCGAAATCTTCAGCATGAGGTTGGCATCACAACAACATTAGCATGAAGCTAGAAATCTGCAGCACTAGGTTGGCATCAACACTACTCCCCCTTTCGAGGGAGGTCCTTTCATACTACACCAAGCTTATCTCGAAAGTGCTCAAACTTTACACAAGATAGAGGCTTCATCAACACATCAGCAACTTGTTCATCCGTGCTAACATACTGGAGCTTTATGGCTGCTCTCTACACCATGTTAGCACTATGTAATTTTCCCAAGGCTATAGAGGTAGTCACAGAGGCAACATCAAAACCACTTCGAGTCTTGAATCTATCCCTCCAAGACTCAGAGAGGGATCTCTCTGTTTGATATAGATTTGTTTGAATATATATTAGGCTAGTTGGTGAGTTCAGAGTTTGGATTTTAGATTTCAAGTGTTTGGCTAAAAAGACTGCTTTAGAATCCCATTGGGCTATGGGGTCTGTGACAAGTTTGAAATCAAACACAGATTACAAGGTATTTCCACAGGGCAAGTTAATGAAAATGTTGGATCCTTTTAAAATAAAGAGGTGTACAGCAGAAGCAAAGGAGATGGTCAATCACAATAACAAAGCATTGAAATATTTCATCATTGTAATATCAAAAGAAAACATTAAGATTTTAAAAGCTCGACACAAAGTATCAAAGATAAATTCTATGTTAAATCTCCTTTTAAAAATCAGAGAAATAAAACATAATGATGACTGAGTCGAATCACATTCGACAAAGAAATAAGAATTCACCAATTGTTAGCACGCAGGAATCATGTGAAAAAGTCCCTTTCATTACTAATGAATTTGAAAAATATTACAGAGAACTGCCTCCCCGGGCCGAAAGAATCAACAACCATTTTACATTAAGATCACATCAATAAATAGGAGAGATCCCCCATCAATTTTAGGAAGTCGGATTTAACCACCTTGACCAAAAATAACAACAAATCCCCAAAAATCTTGAACTGTCCGCCATGAAAGACGGGCCGAATTTCTGCAAAAAAGGGGTTCGCTCAAACATTTGTTTTTGTTTAATGATGACACCTGGGCAAGAACTGAAGGATTTTATTGTATATTAGTATGTTGCGGACAAAAATCTCTTTTGGTTTCGCCAAATTCGCCTCCAGCTCGCCACAACAGCTCCCGCAAAATCAGGGCTGAAACAGAAAGAACCAGAAATCCGAAAAATGAGACTGAAAAATAGATTTGATTCTCCCATATGGTGGCACCTGTGCCAAAACTAAGAGAGGTTTTTGTTCTTCATCACGTTGAGTAGAAAAAAATCTCTCGGTTTTCCAAAATTCGTTTTCATTTTATTGGAATCCTTCCCAGAAAAAAATTGGTCAAAATGGCAAAAATGGTGGTTTTGAGTTTTTGGGGGAGGGCGGTTTTTTGGGGGAAAGGTGGTATTCTGGACCCCCTTGAGGTGGTAAGTGGTATTGGGAGGGGGGGCGTCTGAAATCACCTAGAGGTGACAAGTGTCCCTCCCAATACCACTTATCAGAACCCCCCCC
>ML803892.1:234399-260084 GCA_009831015.1 Picea engelmannii
CTCTTTCTTCCTCCTTTAGTATGAGTAGTTAGGGCTTGATATTCATCTCTTGATAGTAATGCTTCTCGGTTAGCTACTCTTGCTTCTTCTTGAACACATTCTTCCCAAAGACTGTCAAAGTGTAGTTTCTCCTTTCTTGCGCAAATAGTTTGGAAGAATGCATCCCAGGGTATTGTGAGACCATTAAGGGTTGTCATTATAAGTTCGTCTTCATCTATAGTATCTTCAATTTCTTCTAGATGTTCTTTGAATTGTGATATTATGGAGAAATATTCCTGAATTGTTTCTCCTTTCTGCATCCTTGTACTTTTGAGTTGAGTTATTAGATTCATCTTTCGATTGATGTTCTTTCCTTCATATAATATGGTTAGCACATAAAACATTTCTTTTGGAGTCTTCTTTGAATTCACTTGAAGAATAAAGTGATCTTTAATAGAATCTACAATAATTCTTTTGGCCCTAACTGTGTCCTTTTGGTGTTTTACTTTAGCTGCAACATCAGCAGGTTATGGTACATCTTCTTTAATGAATATTTCTAGGTCATTCTCTTTAAGAATGAGTGCAATCCTATAATTCTAGGCACGGAATTTTTCCACACCTTCTAGCTTGTCAACAAGCTTAGTGCTTGCAGACATCTTTACCTGGAGCTAGGAAAATGACCAAAAATTGAAAATGCTTAGAATTTAATTTTGAATTTACCAGGAGATGCGCTTGGTTGAGGCGAGTAGCATGGTGCAGTTAGATTTCAGAAAATCCAAATTTTTCCCCTTCAAACTTGACCAGCCGAATTATGGACTGGTACTTCTGGTTTTCTTGTACCGGTGAAAACTAGGGTTTCACTTTCCGGGAGTTCTATCCACTGAAAAGATGCGTTGAAGGTGCCAAAGAGTTCCTTGGGATAGGGCACACTTCCTTGATGAGTTTTAGGCTGAAATTCCTCTTAAATAAAAAGCCCTAATTTTTTTGTACGGCAACAATGACGTTTTTCTTTATCCAGTGAAAAATGCTCTCTTCAGCTTAGCTATACCATGTTAAGGTTTAAGTTATTATTAGGTTTATTTTCAATTTAATAGATAACCATAGCATAGATAGGATGACTGAGAGAAACACAATCACAACATACACAACATTTATCCTAGGAAACCCTCATGGGGAAGAAAACCCAACAAAAACTTCCTTAATATAGATATTCAATACAATGCCAAGACAATAAACCAAACACTAGATAATATCCTCTACTAAGAAATGTGCCTCTCTCTCTTCCTTCTTCCGGCAACTGATAACTACAACTTCCTTCAAACTTGTGCACTAAATGAGTGAGCTGAGTGAATGAACAAATGAGTTGTTGGCTTCCTTTATTTATACAAACTGGCAGGAGTTGGAAAGGTGTCTCTTCACTCGACAGGGTCGACTTGTCTTTCTGAGTGTTTAAGACCACTTTAACTGCCTAGGGGCCGACTTCTCGATTTGCATAATATATTTAGGGTTTGACCAATCAGCAAAAGGGGATTTGGTCAATTACAGTGCCCAACATGATCAATCCACAA
Source organism: Picea engelmannii (assembly GCA_009831015.1). Classification (NCBI taxonomy): domain Eukaryota; kingdom Viridiplantae; phylum Streptophyta; class Pinopsida; order Pinales; family Pinaceae; genus Picea; species Picea engelmannii. Next base: position 235,947 of record ML803892.1, read on the forward strand.
AAGGGGATTGATCTAATGAATAATAAATCAATAATAAATAGAATACTCTTTGCAGTTACAATATTTCAACATGAAGGAGCTACTATGACGATTGTTCTCACTAGTATTTTTATTATTATTATAAAGAGTATTATTATAAAGAGTATTATTCTTGTCTATTGTTTCTCCCTTGTTGTTCTTGTTTCGAGCAGGTCACATATGATAACCCTAAGGAATCTATAGTGACGATTGTAGGAATCTATAGTGATGATTGTAGGAGGAAATATATTAGATGAGACATGGAGCAGACTATCCAAGTTGTATATATGGTTGTATACATCCATGTATCGAAGAAAAGAAGAAGAAGCTACTTTTGCTAGATACATAACATCTCATATGGAGATAGATCATGAGGAGAAGAAGGCTCCAAAGATGATCGAAAAAATCCCTTAGATATAGTTAATCACTCTTCAGATCATCAGAAAGAGTTAGGAGAGCCAGAAAGGCCTACCCAGAATCAATGTTGTAACCAAAAAGAGACCAGCATGGGCATGTGACACCTTGCAGGATGTAAAGACATATAGCATTGATGAGCCATATCAGAGGGAGAAAATGGCTCTGAGGATTATATAGACTTAGAGGGAGTCAAGCTTCAGAGGGAGTATGAATACTCAAGACTGATCCCGATCTCAGAGAGGATCAGATGGGACGTCTTCCAGGACTGACAAACAGATGCCATGAGTTGACAAGACTAGATCATAGCTTCAAATACTTCTAGGAGATGTGAAATATTCTAAGAAGATTCCCCTGTTTTAATGACAGAGGACGAAGTCAATGAGATGGACTCGGATATGGATTTTTTCCTTAAGACCAGAAGGGAAGTCAGTGGTGACTTCCAAGATTGATCTAACAGATCAAGCATGTTGCAGATAACAGTATAGAGATGTACAAAGCTTGATTTGTGTCCATAGGATTCTCCCATCAAGAGGGAGAAGACTATGACGAGACACTTGCTCTAGTGATTGAAGAAATAGTTCCAGTGTTCGTGAAGACAGTCAGAACAACCATGATTCTGATATAGTATGAGATTTAGAGGGAGAAATCCCTGTATTTGAGATTGAGTTACCTCCATGAAAGAAGAAAGGCTACCTTCAGTATCAACCACTCTCAGTTTCAGATGAATTTGTTGTCATGATAGAATAGAGGAGCTACTCTCAGAGTTCAGCAACTATAGTGAGAATAGAGCAGTCATTCTCATCTTCAGAAATACCAACTGCAAGTGCAGAGTCCTGATTCCAAAAGGAACGGTTGCAGAAAAAGTAGAGGACATAATCTCAGGAAGTAAGATAGATAGTGCTTTGCAGAAAGCACATAGAGCTAGCACATGATTGTGCAGATTAAGATTTAGCTAAGCAAGTGTACCAGGTTGGTACAATGTGATGTAAAAATTTTATTTCAAAGTAGAGGACAGAAAATCTCATGTATGCAAGTTGAAGCAAGCTCCAAGATCTTGGTATGGCAGGATTGATAGTTTTCTTACGAGCTTGGGATTTACCAAGAGTAAAGATGATTCTAATCTTTACTTCAAGGTTATGAATGATGATCCAGTTGTATTGATACTATATGTGGATGACTTATTCTTGACAGGAGAAGAAAAGATCATCACAGATTGCAAAAGAAAGCTCATTGCAGAATTTGAGATGAAAGACCTAGGCCCGATGCATTATTTCTTAGGTCTTGAAGTTTGGCAAAGCCCAGAGAAGATATTCCTTAACCAAGGGAAGTACGTAGTTGAAATACTGAAGAATTTTGATATGTTCGAATGTAAATCCATGGCCACACTCATGGAGACAAATTTGAAGCTCTTGGTTGACACTTCGTCAGAGTTAGTTGATGTTACTTTATACAGACACATTATTGGTTTGTTGATGTATCTAATGAATACCAAACCAGATATATGCTTTGTTGTGAACACCTTGAGTCAGTATCTAGTGGAGCCCAGACATGTTCACCTTGTAGTTGCAAAGCATGTGATGAAATACCTTAAGGGTACATTGGATTATGGTCTCTGTTATATAGTAGATTGTGACTTCAGTTAGTATGGCTATACTGATTCAGATTGGGTTGGAAGTGCTTCAGACAGAAAAAGAACTTTAGGATATTGTTTCAATTTGGGGCCAACCATGACTTAGTGGAAAAGTAGAAAGCGATCCAGTATTTCTCTCAGTACGGCAGAAGCGGAGTACATTGCAGCATGCTCCGCCGGTTGTGAAGCCATATGGCTTCAGAAGTTGTTGACAACTCTGTTTGATCTGGAGATGGAAGCGACATGATTATATGTGATAACCAAAGTTTCATAAAGATGACAGAGAACCTAGTTTTCCATGCTAAGATGAAGCACATAGATATTTGTATCACTACATTCATGACATGGTGTAGAAGGGAGTTGTAAAGCACCAATATGTTGGCACAAATGAGCAGGTTGTAGATGTGTTTACTAAGCCTCTGTCTCGTGTGAATTTTAAGTACTTCCGAGACAAGCTTGGTGTAGTCTGAAAGGACCTCCCTCAAAAGGGGGTGTGATGTTGATGATACTATGGTATCCTAACCAACAGCGGGTAGCTCAGTTAGGATTTTATATCCTAGGGGACTGATCATCCCTGGGAAAATCCTGAAGGTACGGTAAGGATGGTGTATCAGAGTACATGTGCATGTATATGCCAATTGTGGTCAGTAGTGGTAGCTCAGTAAGGATTTTATATCTTAGGGAATCTTGTGATTCATGGGTAGATCTCGAAGGTCTGGTAAGGACGGTCTGTCAGAGTACCACGTGGTAGCTTGTTAAGATTTTATATCCTAGGGAATCTTATGATTCCTGGGAAGATCACGAAGGTACGGTAAGGACGGTATATCAGAGTACCACGGATGTTTGTGTTGATGCACCTGCTTCATTATGTTGCCACATATTGATGTTGTTGTTCCAGCTTCGTCTTGTTGATGTTGATGTTCCAGCTTCGTGTTGTTGTTGATGTTGTTCCAGCTTCGTGTTGTTGATTTTTTTTTCCAGCTTCGTGCTATTGATGTTGATGTTGATGTTGATGATAATGTTACTCCAGCTCTGTCCTGTAGAAGATGATGATGTTCAGTTTCTACTAATGTTGATGATGAGAAAAAATTTTGATGACCTATAGATATGACCGAAAGTGTTCCCGATGTTGATGACGATGTCCCCAACTCTTGATGATGTATTGAGTCCAGTTAGTTGTTATTAATGTTGTCGGTGGAATACCCTTCTCGTTAAGGGGGAGTGTTGAATTATTGTAACTTTGAAGAATATTCTACTTATATTTGAGTAATTATTATATAGATCAAATCCCCTTTTGTGGATTGATCAATTTGGGTCTTGTATAATATCAAATCCCCTTTTGTGGATTGGTCAACATGTATTTGTATGGTGGTATTTGTAAATTTGACCCCTAATAATTGTAAAGTGGTTTTAGCCACTTCTAGGAGAAGTCTGCTCCACCAAGTGAAGATTCACAACCCTAGCGCCACCTAACAAATTGTATTTATATGTGAGGATGGTGTCTCATTTGAACACACTCACCACACTAGATCTACAGCTATGAAGAAGTGTGCAAGTCTTGAAGGAACTGCTACTGCAACTAGGGGTGACGTCAAGGAGGGTTTTGGTCGATCTCTTGGTATTTCTTGGTTAAGTAGTGCGCTACTCTTCCTAGTGAAGAAGTAGAGGAGGATCTTATGTTCGGTCTTTGGTCTATCTATATTGAGGAAGTTTTTGTTGGGTTTTCTCCCCCATGAGGGTTTCCCAGGATGATTTGCGTGTCTCTATTGTTTATTTGATTGCCTCTCTTTTGATCTTATTTATGCATCTAATGTGCTAAATGATTATAATAATAAAGAAGAACCGTAACTGCTAGTTGTATAAGTAAAAACTTCAACACTGCCAACCTGGATCATTCTCCCTCAAGAAGAATGTCTTTCCACCAGCATCTATCAATCCTGGACCATTCTCCACAGGGAGAATATCTGTCCACCAACGATTTGTTCTTCCTGGACAATTCTCCTCCTAGAGAATGTCTGTGCACCGGCAATCTGTTCTGCCTGGACCATTCTCCACCTGGAGAATGTTTGTCCACTAGCACACTCACTATCCATGATGCCATATATCAATACTCCCTCCCAACCAAATAATTCATATGCTACCTCTCAACCAAGGGAGAAATCTCCATGAGTCCCAGCTTATCCCTCAAGTATGCAAACTTTATCTTGGACAGAAGCTTCATCAAAATATTAGTTGTATGCTCATCGGTGGATATATACTGGAGAAACACTTCTCCCTTCTGGACTTTATCACGGATAAAATAGTACTTGATCACAATGTGCTTCGACCTATCATGGAACACGGGGTTCTCTGAAAGCTGCACATGTCTCTGATTATCACAATATATCACAGTGGAATCCAGCACCTGATCAAATAGTCCAGAAACCAACTTATGGAGCCATATCGCTTTTGTACAAGCATCACAAGCTGCAATATAATTTGTTTCTGCAGTGCTGAGTGCAACAGACTTTTGTTTCCTGCTAGCCCATGATATCATAGCAGATCCCAAAATGAAATATATACCAGAAGTACTATTTATGTCATTTGCACTAACTGCCCAATCTAAATCAATAAATCCATGCAGTTGTACGTCATTGTTTGAGGCATATCTCAAACCATAATTTATTGTCCCACGAAGATATTTCAAAATGTGTTTTGCAGCTATCCAATGCTCATGTCTAGGTTCCACCTAGAATTGGCTCAATGTGTTCACATCAAAGAAAATGTTTAGTCGGGTATTAACCAAATACATCAATGAGCCAATCAACTGCCGGTACAAGGATGAATCTACTGGATCAGAATCAGAGTCTCTCAACTTCCTCAGATCTTTCACCATGGGAGTTTCCATGGATTTGCAATCCATCATCCCAAACTTTTGAAGGATCTTTACAACGTACTTCCCTTTCCCTAGGAAGATTTCACCACGCTTTTTCCATACTTCTAGTACCAAATAATAATGCATGAGACCAAGATCCTTCATGTCGAATTCAGAGGCTAACTCCCTCTTACACTAAATAATGAGAGGCTTTGCACCTGTCGGAAACAAATCATCAACATATAGTAGTTGGATCACAGGTGCATCATTCACAACCTTGTAATAAAGGTTTGGATCAGCATAGCTCTTGGAAAATCCAAATTGCATCAAGTAACTGTCAATTCATGCATACCAAGCTCTTGGAGCTTGCTTGAGTCCATACAAGGCCTTCTTTAATCTACATACATGGGTTTCTCTCGGGTGTACCTCAAAACCTTGAGGTTTCTCTATGTATACTTCTTCCTTAATTACTCCATTGAGAAAAGCGATCTTTACATCCATCTGATGTAAACTCAAACCCAGGGATGTTGCAAGAGATATGACGGCTCTAATAGAGGTGTATCTGCCAACTGGAGCAAATGTCTCATCATAGTCTTCTTCCTCTTACTGGGAGAACCCTCTAGCCACGAATCTTGCCTTGTATTTGTCAATACTCCCTTCTACTGCATGTTTTATCTTGTAACCCCATTTTGAAGTGACTACAGACTTTCCTTCGGGTCTAGGCACAATTTCCCATACATCATTTTTCATGATGGGTTGATATTCTTCCATCATAGCTTCTTCTTGACTGCTTCTTCAAAGGTGGAAGGTTCGGCATTGAGATGTTCTGGAGAACATGTAATTTCTTCCTCAGGACCTTCATGTTCTTCTTCATCGTTGGGATCTTTGGAATCTTCTATAGATTTCCTGAAGCGAATATTTTCATCAAAAGTCACATCTCTGTTGATTTCAACCTTATGTTGACCTGAGACATAGATTCTGTAATATTTTGATGACTCAGTATATCCAACGAATATGCCCTTCTTTCCTGAAGGTTCCAACTTCTTTCGTTTGTCCTTGGGAACATCAATATAGACAGGAAAACCAAAGATCCTCAAGTGTTCAACACTTGGTTTCTTTTCAGAGAAGGCTTCTTCTAGAGTCATGTTCTTCAATATACGATAGGGATTTCTATTATGAACATATACGGTTGTCATAGATGCTTCTCCCCATAGAAACATGGATAGATTATGGTCATTAATCATTGCCTTAACAGATTATTCAATGGAATGTTTCTTTCTTTCTGCTACACCATTTTGTTGAGGATTGTAGGAAGTAGTGAGCTCCCTCCTAATCCTAACCTCTCCTCTTGGTAAAATGGTTGACTTGGGTCCACACACATCTGAGTGTATCAGATCCAAAAATCTTTTTTCTTTACACGCTTCCTTTAGAATTGGTACTTGGTGAGATCACTTGCCTTACCACTTGATGGAGTCACCTACTCCATGTTTGCAACTGTCATTGTAGTTCCTTCTCATAGCTATTGTGTTGGAGTTACTTCACACACACCTAGGATTTCTTTTTCCTAAGGTTTTCCCTTATTTATTAGTCATAATTAGTCAGTATCCAGTCTCCTATATTTTAGGAAAGAATATTCCACCTAGAGAATACTCTCTTTCAGTTGATACTTCAGTTTGACTTGTTGAGTTGAGTTTAGATGTTGCATTGGGATCATCACCATGATAATTCAACCTTGCCTTGGGATCATCACCAAACTGGCACATTAGCCTTGATTCCCTAAGTTAACTCCTCACTACTCTTTGTTCAGTCAGTTAACTGAAGACTGGTTGACTAGTTAACTCAACTAGGTGGTAGTTCACTCTCGTAACTTTTGGTGTGTGTCCAGATCACTTTAGACCACCACTATGGCGCATTGGTTCACCTCCAGTGTAAACTCATTGAGCTATACAGAGTATATCATGTGTAAACTATTCATTTTTTCATAACGGTTAATGAGAATTCTTTCATTCTTTCTCTCCTTCTTATTCTTTCTTCTATTCTCTCTGCAAATATGTGTATCATTGTTTAGCTAGATCTATTATGTGCAGTTTCAACACATTTACATGGTATCAGAGCCGACGGACTGCTAAGAAAAAGCTACACCAAAATTTTTTGCAGGTACAAAAGATTGAAGACAGCAGAAAGATGGAATTCCAAAAAGAATTCATTCTTACACCTTACAACTATTTTGCATGGAAGGAGAAAATAGCCATATATCCCCGATCCAGAGGGTTGTACAGGTTAACCATGAATACAGATACAGAGCCGACATCAGCCATAGAAAAATCCAAGTACTTAAATCGCATGGATGAGGCACTCGGAACAATTTGCAGTCTTATTTCTCTCAATCTCCTTTTTCACATATCTTCCTGTAAGACTCCCAATGAAGCCTGGAAAACCTTGGAAGGGATCTTTGGAAAACAGGGTGAGATGAGGGGACACATGCTAGAGGTGGAGCTTCTCACATTGGATCCAAAAAGCTTCGACAATATCCAAGATTTATTTACAAAATTCAAGGATTTACTGTCGCAACTCAAAGCTTGAGGGGTTGATAAATTGGCAGAGGAGAAACAAATGGTTCTCACCATTCTCTCCAAGCTTGGTCCTGAATTCTATATATTTGCATCCACATTCCATATTGTCAGATTCACCTCTGGAGCCACCTGGAAGATGCCTTCTCTTGAGGACTTTATCGAATCCCTGACACAAGAGAAAACCAAGCTCATCAACATGGGCACAATCAAAGTCCCAAGGGCGCATGCACTCACTGTGCATGATAGCAACCACAAATATCAGAAATCTAACAATAAAGATAAACAGAAATCTCATGCACATCCGAAGAAGGAAGGGTACACAAAACCCTTCAACGATGCCTCTGGATCCAAAGGGGAAAAGGGGAGAAATGCACGTACTGTCACAAAGGATTCCATTCGGAATCTGTATGCATGAAAAAACAAATAGATCTGATGTCTCAAATACTTCAGCAAAACAACCTTGGAGATCACATCCCTGAGGGTGCAAAGAAGAAGAAGCCAGAAGATCTGAATTCCAAGAAAGGCAATTCTAGCCATGCCTTGATTTCCATCAACTCCTCTCTCGATGCTTGGATCGTAGATTCGGGAGCATCACATCGCATGGTTGCCTCGGAAGAAGTCTATTATTCATTGGATGCATGCAAAGGTCCTCCTATTCTGATGGGGGACAAATCTTTTGTCAAAGTCACTGGAAAATGAAGGATTGAACTCACCAACGGAAGCTTCGAGAATGTGATGCATATTCCCAAGATTTATGTCAACCTTCTCTCCGTGTATCAGATGATGAATTCTGGCACGAGAAAGAAATTCATATTCACACCAAATTCCATGGACATCTACGACATGCAAACCAACTCCAGGGTTGCTACCGGTGAGGTAAATCATCAGTCTAGATTGTATACTTTTTCTGAATTCATTGAACATGATTATGATTTACTGCTTACTCATGCTGATGAAAGTAGTAGGATATGGCACGAAAGTTTTGCACATTTGAATTTCAGTTACATGCAATAGCTTAGCAATCACAAATTAGTTGATGGTCTACCAGACATCCATTTCTCCAAGGGAGTATGTGAGGGATGTGTTCTCGGAAAACACCCTCAAGAGAAATTCGACAAAGGAAAGTCTCAACGAGCTTCCACACCTTTAGATCTGATCCGCAACGACCTCATGGGTCCTTTTCCGCATCCATCGATCAACAAAGCGAGGTTTGTTCTCATTTTTGTTAAAGATTTCTCACGTTTTACATGGATCTACTTTCTCAAGAAAAAATCTAAGGTCTTTCAACACCTCAAAGATTTCAAAGCCCTGGTTGAAACACAGTCCGGAAAGAATATCAAAGTCCTCTAAACTGATAATGGAGGAGAGTATGTAAATCATGAGATCCATAATCTTTTATGAAGGACATGGGTCCACTACACTTCTTCCTTGGACTCGAGATTAGTCAAGATGCATCAGGCATCAAACTGTCTCAGGCCAAGTATGCACGAGATCTCCTTGAGAGATTTCACATGACAAACTACAAGTCTACTCCGACTCCTTTCCTATCAGGAGTCAAACTTGAGGATAGTGGGGAGACTCCACTAGTTGAAATCACACTGTACAGACAACTAGTGGGGAGCTTGTTGTATCTCACACACTCCAGACCATACCTCTCCTATGCAGTTGGCGCAGTTTCCAGGTTCATGCAAGAGTCGCATGAGCTACATTAGAAAATTGCAAAGTGTATCCTTTGATACATGTAGGGCACTATCACCTTTGGGATTCATTATGCAGCAGACTCTACATTATATGTCATTGGGTTTACTGATTCTGACTGGTCTGGCGATAGCATTGATTGCAAGTCCACATATGGTTACTCACTCAATCTTGGTTCCGGGCCTATTTGTTGGTCGAGCAAGAAGCAAGCTGCCATTTCTCTATCTTCAGCCGAGGCAGAGTACAGAGGGGTAGTTAACATAACCATTCAGGCTATGTGCCTACAACATTTTCTCACTGAGTTGGGCATTCAGTTTCATCGATCGATCGTCATCTAGTGTGACAACCAAAGCACTCTGAAGTTCTGCAGAGATCCAGTTCAGAGGTAGCAGACGAAGCACGTCGAGATCCACATGCACTACATCCGGGACTTAGTACATGAGGGGATCATCGACTTACAATTCTGTCCTTCAACAGAACAGACGGCAGACATCTTCACCAAGACCTTCACTAAGCAGAAATTCCATTCTCTGTGAAGCCGTCTTGGAGTGAAGGACACAGTTGCCTAGCAACTGTAGTTCTTCTTTTTACATACATTATACCTTGAGGGGGGGTTTTTCCCATGATGTTTTCCATATTTCCTCACTTTATTTTCAGTGTATCCTTTGTATTTGGGTACCTAACATGGTCTCGTTGTCGAGACCCTTTCTTTATATTCACCATAGTGATGTTTAAGGGGGGTGTTGGAGTTACTCACACACACCTAGGATTTCTTTTTCCTAAGGTTTTTCCTTTTTTATTAGTCATAATTAGTCATTATCCAATCTCCTATATTTTAGGAGAGAATATTCCACCTGGAGAATATTCTCTTTCAATTGACACTTCAGTTTGACTAGTTGAGTTGAGTTTAGATGTTGCATTGGGATCATCACCATGCAACATTGGGATCATCACCATGTTAATTCGACCTTGCCTTGGGATCATCACCAAACGGGTGCATTAGCCTTGATTCCCTGAATTAACTCCTCACTACTCTATGTTCAGTCAGTTAACTGAAGACTAGTTGACTAGTTAACTCAACTAGGTGGCAATTCACTCTTGTAACTGCCTGAGAGACTAGACTAGGTGGCAGTTCACTCCCATAACTGTTGGTGTGTGTCCAGATCACTCTAGACCACCACTATGACGCATTGGTTCAGCTCCAGTGCGAACTCATTGATCTATACAGAGTATATCATGTGTAAACTATTCATTTTTTCATAACGGTTAATGAAAATTCTTTCATTCTTTCTCTCCTTACTCTTTCTTCTATTCTCTCTGCAAATGTGTGTATCATTGTTTAGCTAGATCTATTCTGTGAAGGTTCAACACATTTACATATTTCTTGTGACCTACCCGGAACAAGAAAAACAAGAGCAAAAGTATTTCCAATAGCATTTTCATAAGAACGTATCTATGGTAACAAGAATGATAGTCATCATAGAATTACCAAGGTGACCTGCCCGGGAGCAAAACAAAAAATATCTCCTAGAGAAGATGTTAGTTCATTTTGTAAGCAAGGGAAATAAGCATCTATATCAATGGTACTTATATACAACCAAGTATACCTAGCAGTAATAGAACCTTTCAAATATTTTTGTCACAACTATAGTGTTTACTTGTACTATAGCAACTATCAAACTTGATATGTGCAATTTGAAACTTAACAATTTCATCAATTAAACTTGGAACCTGGAGCCTCAATTGTTAGGAAGGGTGAGTTTGTTCTTCTGAATGTATTGAATACAATATCGTTGCTTGGACAAGGTCTCTAGTACATCCCATGCAAACACACTCATGCTTTGCTGGATGATATAACTTGAAAAGCATATACAACTCATACCTTTCAAATTTGCAGCATCATTCAACTTGTCTCCAAATCTTAAAATAGATACCATCTTGACAAGAAGAGGTTAGAAACTAAATCAAAAAGGTTCAATGATTAGAACAAGCTAGAAACTTTGAAATTTCAACTTTGACTACAAAATCAATTTTGACCAAAAATCAACCTTTGACTTTGACTTTGACCAAGAATTCAAACTTAACGTTTTTGCTTGTTGTAGGGTGCGCTAGGCTAGGGTGCACTAGAATACCCAAAAATTATGCCAAATGTTTCTCTTAAAGTGCCCAAAGAATTAGGTTAGGGTTTGTTGCAGCTACAAAATCAAAAACCCTAGTTGCAATTGCAACTAGTGCTATAACGAGCTTGACAAGGAACTCTCGATCTACCTTCCAGCAGTTAGACTATTCTGAAGGTAGTGTAGGCCCATAACCTATTAAAATATTCGATGTGCTCGTTTAGCCATAAACAATATCACAATATTGTCACCCAACCATAGGCACGCAGCCACCCCCGAGCACCATAACCTTTGTTAGATAGAATGATTCTAGAAGCAGCACTAGAACCAACAGCTAACCAAGAGAGTGCATCTTTCTCCAAAGATAGAGCACCAGACAAAAAGTCTCAAAACCACAGAACAAGGACAGTACTCAACTGCAGCAGTTGCACTTACCAAGAATACCACCAAGAATGTCACCAAGAATACCATCAAGAGATACTAGAAGGTAGGGCACAAATCTTAGGCTAGATAGCGCTAGAGAGAGAGACCAAGAATCACCCCAGAAGATCCACCTTCCATTCTTGTAGCTGCAGCTCCAAACTTGTGCAGACCAAGAATCACCCCAGAAAATCCACCTTTCATTCTTGCAACTGCAACTCCAAACTTGTGTTATACTTGAGAGAGTGAGTGAGATGAGTGAGTACAAATGAGCTCAAGCGCCTCTTATTTATAGTGGTTCTTGTCACTTGTCTAGGCTAACTTGTCCTTCTAGAAGCTAATACTTTAATATTAATTATTTTGCTGCATCGACTTGTGTTCTAGAGTTTCTACACATATGTTTAGGGTTTCTCTTGCTTCCAGAATATTCTATTCTAGTCAGAGGTTACACATGGAGGTCAATACCTCCTGCAGTTACCATAATATCAACAAAAGGAGTAAAATACACACTATAGCACATACAAAAAATGTGTCTTGTTCAAAGGAAAAAGCCAAGCTAGAGATAAATTCAACACCTAGGATTGGTCATGAAACAATTCCTAGTATCCTTGAAAGATGCTCTAAGTAATGTTTCGAATGACAAAATCCATGATGATGTGAGACAACCAAAAACCATTGTCAAGGAAAGTTGGAGCTTTAGGATTAGAGGTGAATCATTGTCAAGCAAAAGGTATTAAACACAATGAACCCTCTATGAAAATCGGTTAGATGATTCGACATTAATCACTCATGGAAAAATGATGAGAGCTTCGAGAAAAGGGTTCTCCCCACAATAGAAACTTTGGACAAAGACATCTTGAACACACAATTGCCCACGTACATAGAAAAGTAACCTTTAAGCGCACAAAAAGGTTCCAATGATGAAAAATGAATTCCATAAGAAGCATCGTTCTTTTGACTCAACATAATGCTCTTTTACTCATTTCAATTGGTTTAATTTAGTTATCTCTAAAGTTGTTTGTAATTAAGATGTATTTTTGTTTTTGAATGATAATAATGGTGCATATCTTAGGCAACATATTCACACAAAAGTGTATTGGTTTGTATCTCTGGGATTTCATACTCACACATAATGCACCATGCCCTTTAGCATTCACTAGTATTACCAAAATATTCTATATTTGGCACTTTGGAGAAAAACCAAGGTATTAGACATGCCATGGAGAAAAAAACAAGGTGTTAGACATGTTCTGTATCAAGGTTTTGGTGAAGGGTATTGATTTTTCTTTAAGAAGGATTAAAGAGAGTAAAGAATTTTGTATATGTGTTTTTATGCTTATGTTTGTATATATGCATATCATTCTCAGTGGTGTCTAATGTATTTATATGTACCCAAATATCTCCCTAGTACAGATAAATGGATTGTGAACCATATTTTTAAACATATTTATAAGATTGAGAAAAAGTGGGTTTTTAACAATAGAGCATTGAATCCTACAACTTTGGTGGCCACCAACATGCATGTAGTTATTTGCAAGCCACAACCGTGGAAAAAAATGGCCCACACCTACATGGTCTTCAATACAAAAATGTTTTTTTAATTGAAAACTAGTGCTTTTTGTTATCATACTAAAATATCGATTCTCCCAAATTGCATGCTCGTATGTTTCTTTAAAAATTTAGTATTACACTAAAATACCAACCATCACAAGTAGGGTGTTTTTTTTTTCTTTTAAAAACTTATGGATAAGAATTTCTTATATTTTGTTGTATATTTCTCTTAAAATGTTAGAATAAGTGTTTCTTATATTCCATTAGTAGGAAGGATTAAATGTTTTTTTGGAACCATCAAATTATAAAGCATTTTTATGTCATCCAAAACTTACACCTAATCTTATCTACAATGCTCGAGGGATTTGATTTTGGATACATTGTTAATACATATTTGATCAAATACTTGCAATTTACCACTAAACCCCACATATAAGCAAATATTTTGTTTTTACCACTAAACCCCACACATATAAGCAAATACTTTTTTCATTTGCATTTTTTATTAACATTGAAATAACAAAATCCTTGTTATTTTGTGTTTCTTTTTTCTCGAGTGGAAAAAGTACTAGTACCAAAGACAAGATTGGAACATCCTAATTAGATATTCCTAATACCCGAAATGGTTGACAATGTAAAAGGGAGTAAAAATTGGTGAAAATTACAATTTTTTATTATAAAATAAATAATAAAATATAATGTTAATTTTTATATAAAATAGTTTATTAAAAATTTTAAAATATCACAAACTAAAATTAAGATCTAAAATCCAAATATAAAAATAAAATAATAAAATATCTTTCTGAATTTTATAAAATAGTTTGATTGAATTTTTCAATAATACAAACTATCCTTAAATCAATATAAATAAATATTAATTAGAATATAGAATTTATATAAATAAATATTATTAGAGTATAGAGTATATAAATAAATATCAAAAAAAAATTGATGTCTTACTACATAATTTATTTATTTTTTACATATTCTCAACTTAACTAAAAACTCCAAAATATGCCCATGGTTGGGATGATAGGGATGTAATCATGGAAATTGTCATATGTACTAATACTAGGCTCTTATGTGATCATCCTTCGCTCGACCCTCGAGGCCCCACTTGGCAAGTTACCCTTGTAGTCGTAGTACGCAGTGGTTAATGTTAGAAGGTATTGGAGATTTGGAGGTTTATTTCTTCATGGTGATGGTAACTTACTATGCACTGCACTGGCTCTGGATGTTTCACTCGTCTAATTCAACAATGAATGCTCCAAACAATGGTGGGATATGGAGCCCAGTTGTCACAGTCAGTGTTCATGGCCATAGTGGGCCTCCTCCGTGGGTTTGTTTTTTGCACCCAAAGGATTTCCCTCCTACTCTGTGCCTTCTTTGGTCTTTGGCACATCCCTCAATCCTCGATGCACTCCCTGGTGTTTCGTCTAGTTCTCGGTTCTTTTTTTCTTACCCTTTGGTTCTATGCACCTTTTGTTGATATTATGGTAGTTGCGTGAGGTATTAACCTCCACGTGTAACCCTGACAAGAATAGAATATCTCGAGAAGCAAGAAGAAACCCTAAATCATTGAACATAACCCTAGAAGACAAGTCAGCTAAAGGAAATATTTAATATTGAGTCTTTAGCCTCCAGAATGAGAAGTCAGCCCAGAAAGCTGAGGAGGAGCAATATAAATACAGGACGCCAGATCTCATTTGACACACACAGCTCACAACTGCAGAAATGTAAGAGTGCGCATTGCAGAAACTGAGTAAGTGCGCAAGTCTGGGGAGTAGTTGCAACTGCAGCTACTGCAACCTATATTCTCGGTTTAGGCTTGGACTTTCTATTGGTTATGGTTTGGACTTTATGCCTTGTGTGCTAGCTCTGGAGAGAGGTACGCTACATTGATTGGCTATTAGGCCTAGGGTTTGCTTCCAGAATTATTCTTTGTCAAGGTTAAGGTGCTCGGGGGTGGCTTTGGCCTATGGTTGGGTGCCAATATTGCTATATTGTCTATGGTTAAACAAGCGCACCTATTATTTTCTAACAAGTTATGGGCCCACACTATCTTCGGACAATCTAACCACTGGAAGATAGATTGGGAGGATTTTGCTCAGTTAAAGCTGCAGTCAAAGTTTTTGTTGCAGCAACGAAACCCTAACCCTCTTGTTGAAGCACCTTAAGTGAAGAGATTGACCTAATTTTTGGATAGCCTAGTGTGCCTTAACCTAGCGCACCTCCTGGTACTCTCAGCAAGCTAAGACGTCAAGTTTGAGTTTTTGGTCAAAGTCAAAGGTTGACCAAGTCAAATCAGTCATGACTTACTCTATGAAGTCAGAAAACAAGTTAGAAGGGGCTTCTAACTTCAGAGCATGGAAGACAAGGATCGATCTCATCCTTGCCAAGAATAAAGTGTTGGATATCATGAAAGGAAAGATCATGGAACCACAGTTTGAAGAAGGAAAAGAGAAGGAACCTCAAAACGATGCAGTTATGGAGAAGTTCAAAGACAATGACATCAATGCCATGAGTATCATAGTGGACTCTGTAAAAGACCACTTGATACCCTACATCTCTCATCTTGACTCATCTAAGAAGATGTATGATGCCCTAACTAACCTCTTCTCAGTCAGAAACATTGGACAAGTAACGAGTCTGAAGAATGAGCTCTGTGACATGAAAATGAATGATGATATCATAACATCATACCTTGTGAGAATCTCTCAGTTAAGAGATCAACTACAAGCTATTGAAGAAATCATTTCAGAGAAGGAACTGGTAGATATAGTACTCAATGGTCTTCCCAAGACATGGGATGCATTTTTCGCAAGCATGAACATAAGAAAAGAGGATCCCACATTTGAAGAACTTTGGACTTGTTGTGCACAAGAAGAATCAAGGATTAACGCAAAAGAGAAATCCCAAAAGAAATACCATGATCAAGCTTTCACAGCAAAGTTCAAGAATTTCAGGAATAAGAAGAAGTTTGGCTCAAGGAAGAAACCAAATCAAGAAAAGGATATGTCAAAGATTCAATGCTTCAACTTTCAAAAATATGGTCACTACAGGAACCACTGTCCCGGGTTAATAAAAAGGAAGGAAACAGACGAAGCAACAATTGTTGAAGAAAGGGAACCCTCAAAGAAAGTCAAGCAGGATAAAACAAACTTCTTCTTCTAAGTCAAGGTAACAATATTCTTCAAAGCCCTTGTATATATCATGTTTACATAGTTCTTGTACATATCATGTATATCTATCTCTTAGAAGAAAATATGTTCAAGGAAAACAATACCTATGGAAGAATAAAATGATAAGGATTGTTATTACGATGACTACAAGTACACATGAAAAAGATGAAGTATGTTGACAATCTTTGGTAACAATTCCTGTGGAAGATATTATATAAGTAACAACTGTCAGATAAGCCGAAATCAGAATCAAAACTGAAGAGACCCAGAAGAAGTCAAAACAAAAAGAAGCTAGCAATCAAGAGGAAATTAGAAAAAGACTTGTGACACTTTGCAGAAGGAAATAAGGATGCAGACAGAAGCGTGGACTCTCTTAGACGGAGGGAGTTGATTACATAATTCCAAAAGAAGAGCATGCATTCATGTATGAAGCAAGGATTAGGTGGGAGCTAATCCTAAATGATATGATCCATTGAGGATTATGAAGTATATGTCCTTGTTCCCATTGAAAGTAGCAGTGATGATAAGCAGCACGTGTTTAGAAGAAGTCTTCTTCGAAAAGAAGCCTCAAAGTATCCTTGGTTGTCCATCTACATCCATGATCCTATGATGAAAGGAAGAAGCTGGAATCTTCAGGGCATGGAATCTATAGAAGACTCCATGGACCCAAGAGCTAAAGTGAAACATGAGGAAGAACATGAAGATTCCAAGAAAGAAAGAAAAGTCAGAACAACTAGTTATTATACCGAAAATCACAAGACTACCAGCTTGGTTTGAACCCACTAGAAGCAATCAAGCAGAAGAAATGGAAGTTATGATGAAGAACAATATATGTAAGAAATTGTGAAAAAGGGTTATGAATGGAATTATTGCGAGATTCAGAACTAGAGGTTCTTCCAGAAGGAGAAGAAGACTGTGATAATAGCTTGTTCCCGTAAACCAGATATACCTCTATCTAAGATATTATATCTCTTGCAGTATCCATGGATTGAAGTTTGCATCAGTTGGTTGTAAAACACTGTTCTCCCAATAGAGTATTTGAAGAAGAAGCTTATGTAAAGCAATCTCAAAGTTTTGAGATATACCAGAAAGAGACCCATGTATGCAGATATAAGAAGACCTGGTATGGATTCAAACAACTTGATGCAAAGTATCTCATATACAGCAAAAGCGTGGTAAAAACTTTCTATGACAGAGATGGTGTATCAGAATAGTTACTCAAAAGTCTGGGATGATGGATTGCTAATACATGGCAAACTCTCATGATGACAAAAGAAGTGCTACTTGGATATGTTCCAGTTTGAGCCTTGCCACGATGTCATGAACTAGTAAGAAACAAAAGTGTTGAATTCGACCATGATATATTGTAATGATCAAAGCTATATGAAGCCTTCAAAGAAAACCAATGTTCCATGACAGATCGAAGTACATTGAGATCAAGCATTACATTCTTCATGATGAAGTCCAAAAAAGAGAAGTGGTTCTCCAATATATCTCCATAGATGAGCAGATAGCAGATATTTTGGAAAAGCCTCTGTCGAAGATTAAAAAGTTGGTGTACTTAAGAAACAAGTTGGGGCTCGTGGAGATGACTTCCTTAAAAGGAAGAGATTACTCCCAAGTTGGGAGGGAGCATTGATGCGTTATTGATTTATGGACAATCATTTTTCAATTCGAAAAATGGTCCAGGATGAGCAGTTCCTTTCCAGTTCGGAAAGTGGTTTGAGATTTCTGACGGACCTGCATTTTCCAGTTCGGAAAATGGTCATTTTCATAATGAAAATGGTCTGATAGATTGTTGATGTACCATAGACAGTGATTCCCCTTGTGGCCAGTGTGGGGGAATAGTCTAGGATAGTCATTCTTCTTGGCAGTCACTCTCAGTAGTGGTCAAGTAGAATGGTCTGCCTCGTCAGTCAGTCATTCTTTCGAAGTTCACAGTTGTGAGCAATTTCGAAGAATGGTCTGTTTTGGAGGTTGGTGCAGGACAGTCATTTCCGTTAGGAAATGGTTCGGACAGTCATTCCCTAGGGCAGACTCATTCTCTCCAGGTTTCACTATGATTAGTGTCGGAGGAATGGCCCAGTTAAGTGAATGGTCCAGGTTCAACAATCAGGGATAGGCATTCCCTAGGGTAGACTCATTCTCTCCAGGTTGCACTATGATTAGTGTCAGAGGAATGGCCCAGTTAGGTGAATGGTCCAGACTCAGAAATCAGGGACAGTTATTCTTTTGTTCTTGAGAAGAATAGTCCAAATAGCCCATGGTTGATGTTTTACTTTCTGAGGGCAGATGCTCTTCCAGATCTTACAGATGTGAGTGGAAGAATGGCCAGATAACTCAGTTTATATCATGATATTGTTTCTATGCAAGTTGATATCAGATGATATGATTGCTATGGAGATTGTATGTCTTTGAGCAGTAGATGTATGCTATTGTGATGGATGTGTTCCACTAGTCGTGACTATGTGTCATTGATTAAGTAGTTGTGTGCTACTTGGTGTGGTTGTGTACTACTATGGATAGACATAGTTGTGTTCTATTGAATGACATTGTTATGATTGCCATGTAGACTATGAGTAGTGTTGAAAATGATTATCAACTAGATGGATAGTCACTGTGCTAGTAGACAGACATTTTCCAGGCAGAAAATGGTCTGGGACATTTATTCTTCTAGGATGTATGTCTGGATTAGAAGAATAGTCCTTGTATCCCATGGTGTGGCTTCCAGCATCTGTTGGAATAGTTATTCTTCTAGGACATATGTCCGGATTAGAAGAATGGTTCTTGTATCACTCTGTGGAGTGAGTGACTTATTCAATATCATGCCTGATTACTCAGATGGAGTATGGCTTTGAGAGATTATGTTGTTGATGCTATCATATGATATTGATAATGATGAGGGTGCTCGTGATCTAATCATGAGATAACATGTATGGCTATGATGATGTTACCAATTGAATGTTATGTTTGTGCTCAAGACCATTGCTTTCAATACCTCCCTAGCTAGGAGGGAGTGTTGATATTATGGTAGTTGCGGGAGGTATTAACCTCCACGTGTAACCCTGACAAGAATAGAATATTCCGAGAAGCAAGAAGAAACCCTAAAGCATTGAACATAACCCTAGAAGACAAGTTAGCTAAAGGAAATATTTAATATTGAGTTTTTAGCCTCCAGAATTATAAGTCGACCCAGACAGCTAAAGAGGAGCAGTATAAATACAGGACGATAGATCTCATTTGACACACATAGCTCGCAACTGCAGAAATGTAAGAGTGTGCAGTGCAAAAACTGAGTAAGTGCGCAAGTCTAGAGAGTAGTTGCAGTTACCGCTACTGCAACCTGTATTCTCGATTTAGGCTTGGACCTTCTATTGGTTATGGTTTGGACTTTCTGCCTTGTGTGCTAGCTCTGGAGAGAGGTACACTACATTGATTGGCTATTAGGCCTAGGGTTTGCTTTCGAAATTATTCTCTGTCAAGGTTAAGGTGCTCGGGGGTGGCTTCGGCCTATGGTTGGGTGACAATATTGCTATATTGTCTATGGTTAAACGAGCACACCTATTATTTTCTAACACCTTCATGGCCAAAGGTGGCTCCAGTCGCAGGGCCCATAGACTCGAGGTAAGCTTCCTACCTCACGGGCATAGCTAGATGCAGAGGAGTCTACCGAGGTTTTTCGCGCCAACACGTCCTCAAAAATAAGAGCATAGATTGACCTTGGTGAGTTTGAGGTTCGCCTGCATCGACACTTCATCCAGGATGAGGAAGTGGAAGTTGATATATGTCCTTGGATTCCGGACATTGGTTCGTCCAAAATCAGAGAAACTAAATACCACAAAACGGTGTACCTATGATGGTAGATGAAATACATGATGGGTAAAGTGCTAGTGGAGAGAAACGAAAGCCTACAATGAAATCCTACTCCAGTTGGACAACATGCAACTACGAATCAAGTTGGTTGATCACAAAATCACTCTGCTAGCTGAGAAAATGTCGAGACTAGACTTATTTGAGCTTCATGTCACCCAACCACAGGTTCCTGCAGCTATTGATACCAACCTCCATGTTTGATTTCCTAAATGTTATGTTTGTTGGTTTTTTGGTTTTATAGTTATAGAGGTAGCATGACTCTGGCCTCTCTTCAGTCTAGTTCTTATGATATAGAACAATGCTCTTCCAACTTTAGATATTTTGATTACAGTCTATGGTTTTCCTCTATAAGTAGCTTATGGTCTTACTTGCCACATCAGACAATTTGGATAAAGAAACTGCTCTTTTATTGTTGGTCCGTTATCCCTAGTGGCGGGCCAACAGCACAGACTATGTAAAGTTTTTTCCTGTTTAATATGAAACTATCCGACTAGCTTACTAAAAAAACTCCAAAATATGTTTCACAAATCGTCAAACTAATAGTACCATAGAAATAATAAATGAAAAGGGTAGAAACCTATGTTAACCAACACTGAATAAAAACGTATATTATACTCTAAATATAGTTCATAGATTGTCAAACTAATAGTTAAAAATAGTAAATGAAGAGGGTAAAAACCTACGTTAACCAAGACTGAATAAAAATGTATATTATATTCCAAAATATGTTTCATAAACTGGGAAATTAATAATACATTTTTATGAATTAAGTGTATAGAGATTGGTATTGATTGAAATCGTTTCTTTGTTAAAATTATACAATGTGATATATCTACCCCTAAAATTTGTATTTTGTTCTTTCATTTAACCTCTTTAAATGTTTGTAATAACCCTTAAAAAAGTTCAACCATCAATGGTATCTCTCATTCAACCATTCCCTAACTCTGTGACAATGACTTTATTAGATTTTCAAAAAATGATGAGTTGAGGTTTTATAGGGACTAAGCCCCTTCTATGACAGTCAAATATAAAAGTCACACTTCAATGATGATAGATTCCTCTGTAACTCTAAATTTATTTGAATGACATGTTTTTAATGTTTTGGAACCTAATGTACTTTTATCTGTATCAAGTAATTTTTGAGATGTTCTATCCATACCTGTATCGGCATCCATAGCCTCATAATTTATGATGAATCATCCAAAATTTCTATTGTTTTTGGGGCCTGGCAAGAGTATCGCGAGATGAAAAATCAACCCAATAGTTGGAGTGCTCAACAGATCACAACAAACAGGATTGTGTTCTCCCTTGAACAATCATTGGCTACTCTTAGGGCCATTTCATGAAACGGTGTGCAAGCTAGCAAAGCCAACAATCAATCTACATTCAACATAAGCCACAATGATATCCATAAGTAACACCAGGAGTCCCATGTATTAGAAGAGATTCTCAAGATTTTCATTCCATGACAGAGTCACAGACAGTGTTCATAGCACATCCATGAGAAAAAAAGCATAATATCTGTAGGATCATGACATCAATCACCTTTCATTAATTTAGAATTGCCTCAGGTACACATCAAAATTGCTTAATTCTAGTTTTTGTGACTGTACTAAAGAGTTTACCACGAATAGTGCTTCCCACACTGCACCAGTCATTGTAAAGACTAGGAAATTAGCCAAATCTCAAATACAATTTTAACTGGTACAGAAGACCTAAAACTAAATTTCAGGCCTACTGTTTTACATGTATCATAATCTGACACTGCAGTTTTCCGCAGTGGAGTCGTGAATTATTCGCCGTGCTGTAATCAAACTATAATCATATTTTTCAGGCTTGCAAACTATTTCCAGCTCCAACATCAACTATTGTACAATGGCCCATACGAACTACAAAGGACTCTTAGTACACTCTTATTGATACAATGCATAGTTCAAACTTCATTATCTTTCAAAACTTGGGAGGATGTCAACTGTTAGAAGTGATCAACTAGGAACCTGAAGACAAAGTGATTGTAAGGTTAAAAGGAAACACTCTATTAAAGTGAACTCATTTAACCATTTTTATCTTAAATACAGAAAGAAACATAAATATTGTACTGTAGGAAGCTTACAGACCTTGGATAGCAATTGTTGCTGCATCTACAATCATCTTGTACTCTAATCTCAGTATACCGCTACATCTGGAATATTTTGATAGCAAAAAAAACTCCATCACTAACAGGTAAAATAAACAAATAAAAGTTTTTTTTTAAATCGGAAGAGTAAATTGAAAAGTGAAAACTAACCATCATCCCCATCATCCATCTCCAAATAGTCATCATCGTCATCAAACCCAAAGTTCTGTAGATGTGAATTCAAATGACGATATTAGATTACCTCATATATGTCTTATATGAGCTCCACAAGAATATTCATCACTCCAAAAAAAGGAAAATCAAATAAAAAGTAGTAAGTTAATAACTATGCAACTATGCCAAAGATAATAACAAATCATAAAAGAAACATGAAATAATCACATTGCCACATAAATATGAAAAGAGCATTGATATATAAAATGGATTAGATGTCAAATGAAGACTCGAGACTTAATAGAGAAAACAAAATTACATCAAAAATATAAAAGAGGTCTTTCATGATTCGTCTACAATAATTAATCTACTTTCAATTCCCTTTAGCCCTTTTTTACAAGCAAAGGTAATTATCTATCCTCAAGGAGAGGAAGGTCCTATGGCTGAAATCAGATGTCTAATGATGGGCGTCTCAGTTTGTGTAGGTATTGAGCTTAGTGCCTAACCCTCCTCAGTCTCCTCCACTCACTGCTCTAGGGCATTCCCCCCTGCCCCTGCTCATCCTCATCTAACCATTCAGGTGACTCCTCCATTATAGAGCTTTTGACTTCAACCAAGCAATCAAACATGGTGTCATTGTTATCCAAGCAAATGGTGTCCACATCAAGGGTTTTCTCAATCTGCTTCATCGAAAACTGAAGATTGTAGTAAATGTAGACCATATCATTAAGGCAATGATATCCTAACATGTGCTTCTTTGTATGTATTTTTTTTCAATATACTCCAATTGCACTTGCAACCCAAAGCACTACAACCCTAGCTAAGCACCTGAACAGAAAATCTCTGTAAATGTAGTGTTTTTCTACCATAATTTCTCCACCAAACACCTACAACAGACAAGAAAAGGAGGATGTAAATTCCATTTCCATCCAGTAGCAAATAGGAAAGAAAGAATACAAACACAACAAAATAAAGCATCGAAACCTGTAACAAAAATTTTAATTACTTAATTGGCGTCGTAGCTTTCCTTACCTGAATTGCCATGTCAAAGCCAAATAATCCAGTGCCCAACCTATATATCTCCATCTCTCTCGTTATGGTTGAGCGGTCAACTATATTAGGCACCATCCTCTAAAAAAAGAAAGGAGTTCCATCCATAACCTTGCCATTGAAATTAAAATCACAAGGGTAAGAAAAAACAGTGTTAAGGTAAAGCCCTACTACATGAATGGGACAATGGAGCATGTTGTTCCATCGTTGATCAATCAAATCCCAGATTATTGTGTTTTGCTAATATCCCATCTCACCCTTGTCCTCTTAATAAGAACAGGTAACAGCAAACTTCTTTGGCACTATAATACAAGGATGTACATGTCAAACTAGGGTTTATCCAACACCCAAAGTGAAACGCCCTCCAAGCATGATCCTCCTTGGGCTCAATGCCCCTCCTCCAAGGTGGTGCGCTCTCCAACAAGTTGTTAGTCCAATGCTCTCTCTTCCACGGTGGCCTATTAT
>ML803893.1:0-52774 GCA_009831015.1 Picea engelmannii
TAATGTTCAGGTGGGTTTGGATCTACCTAAATTCATTGGATGAGATGCCTTAAAGTGTTATTTTCTATCCATTCCCTTTGGGAATTATCAATCCATCCTGGACTTGGTAATGATAAGTCAAGGAGGGACCCATCCACCTCGAATTGTGTGGATAAATAATCAACCACAACATTCTCTTTACCCTTCTTATATATGATCTAATAATCATATGCCAACATCTTGGTGACCCCTTAATGTTTCTATATTGAATGAAATTGTTATTCAAGGAATTAATTCAGATTATGATGGTCAATCTTGCCTCCCTATGAGATATAGGTACCAAGTCTCCACTACATGGAGGATATCCATTATTTCGTTCTCAAAGGTGAATTCCAAAGGGAATCCATATTGCATTAATAATTCTCTAAGACATCCAGCTGAAGCATCACATTCCAATAAAAAAGTCTTATTAAAGTTAGGAACTAATAATACTAGAGTAATGCACATGGAATCCTTTAAAGAAGTGAAGGCCCATGCTACTACGTCACTCCAGACAAAGACATTCCTTTTAAGGAGTGAATCTAGGGGAGCTGCAAATTTTCTATAATTTTTCACAAATTTCTTATAATATCCTATAAATCCTAAGAATCCCCTCAATATCTCCAGTGTTTTTTGATGGGATCAATCTTTCATAGCCACCACTTTCTAGGGATCATCTCATATTTTCTATTGAATTACAACATGGCCCAAAAATTCAAACTTAGGAGCCCCAAAAGCACATTTAGAGGACTTGACAAATAATTGGTTATCTCTCAATAGTTTCTAGGACTTATCAACATTCTCTATGTGTGATTCTCATGATTTATTGTATATCAACGTATCATTGAGGAATATTAGCACAAAATTGCAAAGGAAGTTTTTGAAAATATTGTTCATGAGACTCTAGAAAGTGTATGGAACATTACAATGGCTAAAATGAATCACTAAAAACTCATAATGCTCTTCATGTGTTCTAAAGGTTGTATTTGGGATGCATACCTCTTTCATCCTAATTTGGTGGTATCTTGAACATAGATCATTCTTAGTGTAAAACTTTTCTCCATGAAGTTAATCAAGGAGATCATCCATAACTGGGGTGGGAACCATTTCCTTGATGATCAACTTATTGATATCGTGACAGTCAAGACACATGCACCAAACTCCTTCCTTATTTAATACCATGACTACTGGTGATGAGTAAGGGCTTGTACTAGGATATATTACCCCCGCCTCCAACAAATCATGAATGATCTTTTATATTTCATTATTTTGTGAAAAAGGCTGTCAATAAGGATGTACATTTGGTGGTTAAATTCCTAGAATCATGGGAGTTCCATGTTCATGCTATCCATGAGAAGAGGGTAAATCATTGGGTGTCTCAAAGGCATGAAGATGTTTTTGAAGGAATAGTTTCCATTTTGGGTGGATTTCTTGTGTTAGGTTATCCATAACCTATATGGCATTAAATTGGGAAATAATTCCAACGTGACCCTTCTATAATAACTTATTCATATGATGAGAGATTACTATTTCAGGAGATCCTTCATGAAGCTCTCAAAGGGTGTGTGGATGATCCTCTTTAGTGAAACTCATATAGATTTATTTTAAATCCATGGTGATTGGTCCCAACATACATAGCCATTATGCTTCCAATAATATATCACACCAACACATATAGATGGACACTTTCACATCTACCTCCACATTTCATATTACCTCCATTGGTGTTCATAATTTTAAAGTTGTGCACTTGGTGTACAAAACAATGGGTTTATTTTGGAACTCTCTTATGAATGAAATTGTGAGTACTCCCACTATCAACTAGTAATATGACTTTCATGTGCTTGATGTAACCTGAGAGTTTCAAGGTTTGTGGAGTCAAAATTCCTGTTAATTCATGATGGGAGATGAGTGGTTCTTCATGTGAGAATGGAGGTTTGATGTCCACCTGATTTGGAGTATTGGTATATTCAATCTATAGCTCTTGTGTCTCTTTGGTACTTATGTCTTCAATCAAGGTATGAGTGGTCATATAAATTTGGAACAAGTTATGTTATTTACACTGAAAATTGCAACATATTTTTTATCACAATTATAGTATATTCCTCGTCTTTAGTGATATACCATTTACATTGGAGACAACCTTTTTAATTTAAAGGGAATAGTAGGAGTTGTGCTTCGAGAAGTACCTTGGGGAGGGAGAGTGTGAGAAATGAAGGTTGTATTTTTTAGGTTTTGGAGGCCACTGCTGAAAATTATTCATAGAAAGAATTTTTTAGGTTCGATATATAGATGGATAGTTGTTCAAAGGATACCATAAAGTGTGTAATTGATCCTATTTAGTGTAACTTGGTAAAACACCCCAAATAGTGAGAGTATCTCTCAAAACATGCATGGATAGTTTTATAAAAATAATGCCAAGCAATTTAGTTTTAATATTCTTTTTAATGTTGTTACCATCATTATGTATCGAGGTACAAAACCCTTCACCCTGAGTTTCATCATATCATCCATAATTCCCTAGAGGTAAAAGTAGTGTTCTATCTGGGTAACCCATCCTAATTTGTCAAAACCATCAAACATGTTTAGATACACCTCAATAGAATGGTGCTAAATTTTATTATGCATTACTCTATTGTTGTGTAAACCCAAAGAGGGTCATGGGTGGATAAATAGTCCCATGTTACAAGTTTATTCCTGGTGTGGCTCAATGTGTCAGTAGTCTAGTGGTGTTCTTCTAGTATTCCCCAAGCTATCATACTTGTCAACTTCCCAGTCAACATATTTTTTAATTTGGCTAGGTTATGTTGATTATGTCAATTTGTTGTTGGAACTTCCAATCTAGATTCTTATCCAACTTCTCATCTAGCTTCTTATCAAACTTCTCATGGAACCCATTTATGTTCTTCTAAAGTTTCTTAATTTGATCTTCTATAAGTTTCAATCTGCCAACAATAGAGAAAGGGATCATGTTGTTTGGGGAAGTATGAAATGGTTTATAGGTATTATCCTTCTTGGGTGACTTCACTGGAAAAAGTTATTAGGTCATGAAGACAAGAGAGTGCCAGGTGCTATAGCTCTCTGATATACATGCGAGGTCCAATAGTAGTAATTGGAACAATATCTCATGGAACTAACTAAGGAATATCAATTGTTCCCTTAGTTTTCCTAATCAATTACCCAAGTACTAGAGAGTGGTCTCCCTGAGTGTTGTTATCGATGTACTATAGTAACGAGGTGTTCAACTAGCTTATCTAAATATAGTTTTAGGTATACCTACGGGACTTACTGTATACCCACGGGTAATTGGAAGTGAGATTCCATATATAGGTACTATCTAATGCAGTACTACTCAAAGGGGTACTAACAAGGGTTACAAGAGATTCCAACAATGTGATTCTACTTGTATTTCATGCATGTATTCTTCCCATAGTGGATGAAGAAATGAGGGCTCCAGCAAGGTGGATCGGTACAAGGTATATGGATACAACCATAGTGGATTCAATATAAGGAGATATAGTATGCAGAGGGTGGAGTATTAAAGAGAATATGAGTGATGGGAGTGGGAGGTGATAAATACCCATGGGCCATATGATCAAGTGAAGTACTCTAGGAGGGAAGAAATGGAATACCAAGTGCTAGGCCAAGGTGGAAAAAAACCAGACCAACCCTATAATGTGGCATTTATGGTGGAGGTGCAATATATATGGGGAAATGTTGCAGTGGTGAACAAACAAATAATGATGGTCCATGGATACACATTTATAATATTTTGATTAGTACAAAAGAACAAAAATAAGATAACAAATTTCACATCAAAATGATATTTAGCTTGACACATGATACATGGGAATGGGGAAATATGTCAACCCCAGGTGCAAATGGTTTCTTAGTCACTAAATATGCAACCTATAGAAACCCACCAACATTATAATTAATTTCTCATAAATAACTTGGACATTTGAAAAACATCAAATTTATAAATCCTACTAAGTTGATCGTGTTCACGAATGGGTTCATGTCATTTATTTTCACTAAAAAAAGGTATTCCCACATAGGATGAACACCTCAAATTTTTTTTCTCACAACTAGATCAAATATCATAACACCAATATTTTTTATGTGGTTAAAACCCTGAAATAGGGAAACTATCCATGATCCCAACGAATGTGGTCACCTGAGGAAATATATTAATGCAAAAGAAAAATATTTTACAAGCCTGATCCAGGTGGAAATCAATGGCCACGCATTGGCTCAAACATGGGTTTACACCTTGGTTGTTTTTCTACGGTTTTTTGGGTCTTGAACTTCCAAGGTCATTTTGAGGATCTAAACGACATTTTTTGGGAACAAAAGAACCCAAAATATTAGGAAAGGGCATGTTTGGGTCAAACAAAATATGTATTCCTCAGATAGAACTTTATGAAAAGGTATAGAAATCCCAAAACAGAGATCGTATGCAAAAGTTATTCCCTTGAGAAGTTGACGCACCAACTACCCCCATCGGGGCCCGCAAACCTTTTGGAATTTCATCGTCTGGGGTTATGTTTTTGGATTCTCTTTATGTTAAAAAGGACTATAGAGCCTCATTGTAAACATAATCATCTTCTTGTGAATGAGTGTAGCCATCATGTCTCTTCTCAGAGATAAGATGCCACCATTCTAGCAAGCCATTTACTATGTAATTTTATAGTTCTTGTACATTCTCTCATTAATAAAAATTGTGCATTAAAATATCTCTTTGTTTATTACAATATTTTTTTGTGTCTCACAATATCTCTATATATTTCATTGTTATATATTTTCCTTCATTTCATTCTCAAAATAATTTGGATCAATGGTATCAAAGAAGTCTACTCTTTTTTGTTTCTTATGCTAGTCCTCGACAAGGTCAAGATATAGAGAGTTGGGTATCGAGCTATTTTCTCTTGAGGACATTCCCTCTCGCCAACCCAAGTCTCCTCCCATGGAGGAGGAGAAGAGAAACAAGGGAGAAGAATATCCCATGAAGTTTTTTCTCACGGAAGCCCTTGTGCAACAGAGGAGTGAGATGTTGGATAATTTTTCCTAAATCCTTCAACGATTTCTGACAATAACAAGTGTGTCTTCGTCAATAAGTCACTTTAGAGACACTAATCCATTCAAGGTACAATTTAATTTTTATATTATCGTATTTTAAGGTCATATCGATGCAAATGCTTTGGAAAAATGGTTAAATTTGCTAGAAGGTTATTTCTCTATTCACAATTTTTCCGACAGATAAAATATCACCTTTGCACTCCTTAATGCTCTCCCCCATGTCAAATATTGGTGGGATACTTACTAGGAGAAAAGTTCCATCGAGGAGTCTGGAATATTTGGGGCCGAGCCCACTTGGGATTTTTTTATGGATGTTGTCAAGGAGAAATATTACCCCGTGGGAAACTATGATGACCAGTACATGAGATGGACCATGTTGCATCAAAAGCGAGACCAAACAATGTTGGAATTCACAAATACCTTCCATACCTTGCGCACCAAGCAGGGTATCAAAGACTTTGAGGGACATTTGGTTCTGAAATACCGCGAGGATCTACACAGGTACATCCAAATTGAAATGGATTTTCTGGACATCTCATCACTAGTAGCCACTTATATATATGATTTCAAAATTGAGCATAAATTTAAGAAGAAGAACAAGTGGGAATTTGGGTCTACAAATATGCAACAACTAAAGTATGGAAAAGGAAATCCTAACTCATATAAAAGTCAATAAAACCAGTCCAATCCATAAGAAAACAAGGGTAACGAGAAGATGAAGAAGGAAACTGGGAAGTGGTGTGAATTCAACAAAATCCCTTGTCACAACACCTATGAATGTCACTCGCAACACTCATTAGTGGTTGAGATCAAAGAGACAGAGTCAAGCCCCAACTTAGAATCTGATTCATACACTAAAAAAAGGAGATATATAATTGATGTAGAACCCACCGCTATTGTCGTGACTACAATAATCCAACCAAAAGAACCAAAGGATCCTGAGGAGGGGGATCACCTCTTCCATTCACAGATGTGGGTGAAGGAGACCCAACTGCATTTCATTGTTGATAAAAGAAGACATAAGAAGCTCATTTTAGTAGAGGTTTTCAAGCAGTTGGATTTTTCGACAACCTCACACCTACAAACATAAAACATTGGATGGCTCCGCCAGGGACAAGATCTTCGTGTCATCCAGTAGTGTCTCTTGTCATAAAACATCAAGCCATTCAAGGATGAGGTACTGTGTGATGTTTCCCCATATATGTGGAGGCATCATGTTATTTATGATTCTTGACCCCATAGTGTCATTGTTACTCTGGGGGGTCACTACTACAAGATACTAGAGGTATTTCCAACTATTGTATGGACAAAACAGTGCCACAAAGTAATATCTCATACCGCAAAGTTTATCCTCTTAACCACTTGGTTAGAAGAGAAGGAAATTGTAACCACTACAACCTCAACCCAAGAACCTCCTATCCAACATAAGTAAATCAACAATATTGTAGAAGAGCACCAAGATATTCCTACTATGCCTACGGGGGTGCCTCCACACTACCTAGTCAAATTAAGTTATGATAAATCCCTTCATGTTATTCATGTTTCATATTCACTAACAGAGTCCTCCCACACTCAGGAATATCATGTAGCTATATTGGTTAAATATTTCCAACCCCTCCAACAACATGTTCATAACAACCTTCAACAAGCTAAGAAGGGAAGCTTCTTCAACAAGGAAAACAACTCACCAAGGTTCAGATTGAACAAAATCTTCCCTGAGAACTTGATGCAATGGATATTGTTTCTTCCTAAGGGGGTATGATTGATCTAGGTGGAAATTGGTGGCCACCCACATATTCCACTAGCTCGAAACATGGGTTTCCACCTTGGTAACTTTTCTACGTTTTTTTGGGTCTTGAACTTTTGGGGTTGTTTTGAGGCCCTAAACAACATTTTTTGGGCATGACAACACCCAAAATATTTCCAAAGGCATTGTTTGGGCTGAAGGAAATATGTACTTTTATGCTAGACCTTTCCGACGAGGTATTAACTCCCCAAACAAAGATCATATGAAAAAGTTACACCCTTGGGAAGTTGACGTACCAACTACCCCCATCAGGGCCCACAAACCTTTTAGCGTTTCATATTCTGAGCTTAGGGTTTTGGATTTTCTTTATGTTAAAAAGGCCTCTAGAGCCTCATTGTAAACATCATCATCTTCTTGTGAATGAGAGTAGCCATCATGTCTCCTCTCAAACATAATCTACCACCATTCTAGTGAGTCATTCACTCTTTAATTTTACAGTTTCTTTACATTCTCTCATTAATAAAAATTGTGCATTACTATATCTCTATGTTTATTTCAATATTTCTTTGTATCTTTCAATATTTATGTATATTTCATTGTTATATCTCTACCCTCATTTAATTTTCAAAATAATATGGATCAAAGACACTTTCTCATAATCCATCATCAACAAATGACCCTCCATGCTCTTTAAATAGAGATCATGGACCTATCAGGTGATAAGTCATGAATCAATATAGCCATTAATATCTAGGAGAATATGAGATGTCAGACCACTCTATGTCTATAACATATCTTGATTCTTGTATTACATAACTACAAATACATATTAATCCATACTAAAGAAACACACTTTTACCTAAAGACATATTAGACCAAGTTTATTTTAACTAAGTCCTAAGTGTTTAAATATTATAACATACCCCCTAATAATAAATTGGGATAATATTGAAGGATTTACAATGGTGATACAATAGGAGAATTACAGAGGCCTATTGACTTGCATTAACCACTACTCATTACTCTACTTCTACAGAAGAAATAAAAAGTGCATGTTGTTTCTTGCAAGCCCAAGTAAAAGGTCTAGACCCAAGGATGAAAACATAATGTTCAGTAGAATTTCGATCATCAGGGACCAACCCAATCTAAATTAGTGAAACCAACTTACAAAAGAGTCCCCCCTACACTATAATGTATCACAAACTAAATTGTACCATGGATATACCAAAGTATCATATTTTTCTTTCCAATGGATTTCATGGGGTGTTTGCATATACTGGGAAACAAGACCAACATAAAAGGAAACATCAGGATCAGTATGAATCAAATGCAAAGGACTCCAACTAACTAATTGTACAAAATGGCATCATTTCAGGAGTATTATAGGTGGCAACAAGTTTGACTCCATATTGGAAGGGAGAAAATTTTGGTTTATAATATTCCATGGGGAAGTGGTGAAGAAGGTCACATGCATACATAAAATAGGAAAGGGAACTTCATTCTTTGGTTGTTAATACTTGGAGGCCAAGGAATTAATGCAAATATCCTAGGTTTTCAATTTTTAATTTTTTATTAAGGTTATATTTC
Organism: Picea engelmannii; assembly: GCA_009831015.1. Classification (NCBI taxonomy): domain Eukaryota; kingdom Viridiplantae; phylum Streptophyta; class Pinopsida; order Pinales; family Pinaceae; genus Picea; species Picea engelmannii. Next base: position 8,432 of record ML803893.1, read on the forward strand.
ACATGGGTTAAGCGTTTAGGGTCACTATTAGTGAGGATATAGTCATCAACATAAAATGACACGTATTATGAGATGGATTCCTACTTTATTGGTATAGAAATTAGGGTCATAATGACATATGTAACATCTAGTTTCAAGAATAAAAATATCCATTTTATCATACCAAGATCCATGAGATTGCTTAAGACAATAGAGAGATTTATTAAGGCGGAAAACAAGGCTAGAGTAATTCTTAACATAGCCAGAAGGTTGTTCCATGCAAATTTCTTCTTACGTATTCCAATGCATGAAGGTAGATTTAATATATATATGATGGAACTCCTATCTATGTGAGGCAACAAGGGATAGAACAATTTAGATGGAATTCATTTTGGCGACAAGGGAAAATGTTCCATTTTAGTCAATTCCTTTAAATCGAGGGAATCATTTGGAAACTAACTAGGAATTATGTCTTTCAGCACTTCCATATAATGGATACTTATTTCTATACACAAATTTACATCTAACAAGTTTTCTTCCTTTTGGAAGAGGTACAAGAGCCCAAGTATCGTTCACCATTAAGGAACAATATTATTCATTCATTGTTGGGTTCCAATATGGATAGATAAAATCTTTTGCAATTTTTTCCGGATCATGAGTCTCTGAAAATTGATCCAAAAGAGAGGAGGATTGTTGGAACTTTAAATGTGTAGGACATTTATATGTAGGATCACTGGAAAATCACCAACTACTTCTCATGTTGAACGAACCCGTATGTGAAGCGATAGTGTTGGTGTAGGTTCATCTTCAATGGAATCATATGGAGGAAGGTGAGAAGTCAAAGGTGGATTTTCATCCTCATTATCATCATATGAAGAAGAAACCATAATAGGACCCGAAGATGGAACAAATTCCAAAGATGGCACAAAAGTTGAATTAGCCTGACATGTAAACATATTTTCATCAAAATTGACATCTCTTCTAATCGTTATTTCATTAGAAAGAGGTTGAAGAAGTCTATAACCTTTGACATCTTCAAAATATCTGACAAAAATTAACTTCTCACTTTTGGGTTGTAATGCTTTCCTTTTTTCATCAAGAATGTGAGACAATGTTTCACTACCAAACACACAGAAGTGACTTACATTCAATTTAATTTTACTCCATGTTTCTTCTACTGTGATATTTTTTAAATCCTTTGTAGGAGTTCAATTTACCATGTAATTTGCACAATTAATGGCTTATTCCCAATCATGAAGACTTAATCCATTAGATTGGATCATACAATTTTCCATTTCCTTTAATGTGCAATTCTTTTTCTCAACAATACCATTTTGTTTTGGTATATATGGAACACTATGTTGCATTTGAATTCCCTATGCAGTGCAGTAAGTTGTGAATTTGTTGTTAACATATTCTATTATTAACCTCTACAATTGATGTCTAGATTTTTTTTTATACAAGGACATTCTAGGCCAAAAACATGCCAAAAAATTCACTCTTAAGTTTTAAGAAATAAACCCAAGTGCATGTGGAGAAGTCATCAATGAAATTTAAGAAGTACTTGAACCCAAAAAATTAAGGAGAAGGAAGCATACCACAAACATCACTATGAACAAGCTATAAAGGGGTCGAGGAAAGCCAAGAGGCACGCTTTTAGAAACTGTCTCGATGATTTTGTTAAGAACAAAACCGACACAAGCAATATCCCTGCAAGAAACAAGAACAAGACTTGTCACCATATTTCTATTACATAGTTCCTTGAATGCATGATAGTTTTTATGACTAAATTTATCATGCTAAAGTTCTCTCAAGTCATTTCTATGAGCAATAAAAAATGATGGAAAATATGATGACCCAAAGTTGTCAAATTTGTACAGCCTAGTAATATCATCAACAATTCTAATGGCTATGTCATGCTTAGGATATACTAAAAATCCTTGATTACAACTTAGTGAGGTGAAAAATCTATTGTTTTACCTTCACCTAAATGAGTTGTCTAATATACTGATAAAAGGTTGCAAGAAAGAATTGGAGAACACAATACATCAATAAAATGACCATTATCTACCTACATTGTTTTAGACTCTACAACACTAAGAGATCTATCATCACAAACAAATATTTGTTTGGTGTTACATTTATTTAGATCTAAAAAATGGATGTATCATTAGCCACATGATAAGAAGCTCCAGAATTAATAAGCCACTCAAATTAACTAGAAGAAGAAAGTGCATGTCCATGAGAAAAGAGTTAGAAGAAGAATATCAAGATTGATGTTTTGTTTCTTCATTGTTTCTTCTAAGGCCTCCATCTTTTTAAACAATTTAGACTCCAGATGGCCATCTTGCCCATAAAAATTGCAATGGTTTTAGTCTTCTTACTTTTTTATTTTGGTCCTTTGTCACTATTGGGAGTAGAAGTTTGCTAAGAGGGTTTGGGACCCTTATTATTCTTGTTGTTGTGAGGATGTTGTTTCTTTTAATTCTTGGTTTTTTTATTTTTTTTGGGCCACTAGGGCTTTGTAAGATATACCTACAGTGTTGATCACTCCAAAATGAAACAACTTGTCTTGCTCTCTAATTAGAGAATCACAAAAAAACTTAGGAGTGGGATCTTGATAAGAACGCCCTATAGCTTATATAGTGGCATAAAAAATAGATACAAAGAAAAAATATGAACTACCTATCTTAGAAAGAATAACATCTATGCATTAGTCATCCTTCACATTTATTTGATATTCTTTAAGTAAAAATATAAGTGTTTTGAAATGAGATAAATAATCTTCAATGAAAGGGAAATCATTGGGATTTAATTCCATTAACTAATTTTAAATCTAATGTTCTTGAATCACATTGTGCTTACCAAATACGACTTCCAAATTATCCCAAGGTTCAGTTTGGTCATCAATTCCTTGAAGGTGAAACCTTAAATCAACAGAGATGGACATTTTGATTAATCCACATGCTCCATCATTTTTATTATCCCATTTGGATTCATTTTCGGAACCAGTGGAGGATTGCTCAAGTTTCCCAAGGTAATATAGTTCAATCCTTTACTTCTTACTACTTCCTCCATATGGGATTTCCATGAGAAGTAGTTGGTACTAGTAAGAAAAATATTTCTTGGAGTATATGTTGATTTGTTTAGCTAAAGGAGGTATTCCCACTAGAGGCGAAGGTGCTAGTGTTACAGGAAAATCCCCCTGCGGACAGGTGGATTCCCTCTTGGACCCTAAATATCTAAGATCAAGATAGAAAGGTGATAACTTTGGTTACTGACATCCCTTTAAACCTAGCTAAGCTAATCTATAGAGAAGAGGAAGAAGACGTACCCTTTTACAATGTTTGTCCTCACCTAGTCCAAGTTGATCTCTGATCCTCAAGCTCTTCAACAAGTCTTGCAATCCAATAAAAGACAATGTGTGCTTCCTATTCTACTACGATTAGTTTGAAACTAGATCTACCCATTAAATACAGTTCATGTAGGTATACACAATCTTGAAGGAAACATGCCAAGAACATGTATTAATGAGAACTCAATAGAGATACTTACAGACCTTTGATGAAGTTGCAAAAGCCTGTTCCATCTCTCCTTGTCCAACCCCTTGCTCAAATAATCCACAAACAAAATGAATATGCTTCACTGATTATCTCCCTTATGAGATCATAAGTTTGATGCCTTTAATGTCTCCCCCATTCACCATGAGGAGGACTCCTTATATAGGCTTGGAGAGGCCTAACCACCTTAGATATTATTGGGATAGGTTGAGGATCTTTCTCCATTAGTTGTGGATCCTCTCTAAGATCCATCCTTGACCTCAGATTCGAATCAAAATAACTTCGGAGATAAGGGGGATGTTCCCCTGATTTTCTCAATAGCATAAAACTCACCTAGAATGGTGCACAAAGTGCTATAACACTCCCCTAAAGGAGGGCAAGGACCACTATCACTTCCTTCTAGTGGGTAGGGGAGATTTTCCCTTCAAAATTCATTTTTAAGTGGTCTTTCTCAAGGCAAAGGCTTTCTAGTCTTTGTCAAATGATGTCTCCTTCTTTAAATAGTCTTTGAGGGTGTCTTCAATTGTTCCTTGTGATGTCATTCAAGACACGACATAGGCAAGATGACTGTATGATGTCTGCGACACTTGCGACACTTATGGCTAAAATGTGACACTTGTAATGACGACAATAAGTCATCATTTAAATGAGTAATTTTGATGTGTAACATATTACCCCCCAAAGTGCGAAGTTAGAATACGGAAACTAATGACTGAAGTACTTTGTAAACTTTTTCTAGCAAGGGTATGGACTCAGAGAACCTGGTAGAAGCTCCACACAACCATCAAACAAATATTATGATATGTTTCAAACCCAAGGCAGGCATACCTATGCTTGGGTGATAAAGAATTGCAAGGTATGGCCACCATAAGATACATTGCATATCCATAATTGTATTAACAAAAAGGTATAGCCACCAAAGATATAATGTGGATATATACTCCCATGACATGAACTAATCGTAGCCATGAAAAATACATAGTGGATCTATGAGATGACAAGACATAGCCATGGACCAATACAAAGTGGATCTATGTGACAGTATATGTGTCAATATTCAAGAGAAACTCTGTCACAACCTAGGTAAAGTAAATATCAGAGTGATCACTCAACCTAGGGTCTTCTTATGGATCCCGATGCAGTACGAGTCTAACCATGGGAATAGATGTCCTGATGTCGAACATGGCAGAAACCACTTGATTACCGGTCAATGATATAAACTATTAACAAGTGTGAGGGAAATCACCATTAATGTCAATGATTCCCAAGGTACCCTAGTACATTCCAGCGAATGTGAATAGATGAGCTGAAGTCAAACATCTGTGGAATCATCTGATTAGAGGTCAATTATGTAAATTGACTGTCGGATGCGAGGATGCCTACCACATGGAGGTATCAAGGTACTAACTAGCTTCTAATACTAATTTCCAGATAATGTGCTAAATTCCACAGGAACATACTCGTTGAAGGAGGGCCTTGATGTATCCCCGATCAACGACACAAAACTAACACAGAGATGTAAATTGGTGGATCAAAAGAACATGGACTGACATGGGTATTGAAACAAAAAATTTATGATGGTTGACTCTCGAGGAAGATACTTCCCTCGAACATGGAGGCACAACAGTAGAAACACGACATGAACCAAAACATGATAATGCAGTGGATATTGTGACTTTCTTTGGGTGACCCACAGGAGTAAAGAAACTCAGAGGATTGGTTCAATGCATAGGTTCAACAGATTAAAATGTATGCAAAGACAAAGTGTTGTGTTCAAGGGTGACTGTAAGAGTGACTGGTGATGTTTTCAAAAATTGCTTGGCTTGCTTCCTTTAGATTTCCCCCCCATCTAGATAGACAAGTATCTCTTTTTGATTTAACGAGCTTGAGGAGGGAAACACATGCTCGATATAGCTCACCTTCGGTAAGTCCCCCTTCCTTTGTTTAATGAACTATAAGAAGTAAGGATTTGGTCCCGTATGGGCCCTTCAATGTATATATTTTTAACTATTTTAGAGAAGGTAAAATCAATGATTTTTCATGTTTAGAGAGTTTGAAAATAACTTAAAGGCAACTCCAGTTTTGTATTTTTTTGTAATGTTAGTCTCGTGAGGCTGAAAAAGACATAAATTATCACTCGAAATATTCCCTTTTAAACCTTTTAACGAGTGGGAAAGGAAGCAAGATCACTCGACAATCTTTTCATGTTTAGAGAGTCTGAAAAGAGCTTAAAAACGAATCCAGGGGGTTCCTTTTTCGTGTATCCATGAGAGTCTGAAAAAGAGATAAAAGTTTACTTAGTGCGTTCTCATGTTTTTTCCGAGCGCGAGAACGAATGAAGACTATGCTCATTAATGTGACAAGATAAAAATTGCACAAACCTGCTTTGAAACCTGCCAATAATGATAAAACTGCACACTGGGGTATTAATGATGCCTCCAAAATGATTTTTAAAAACCCAAAATAACTATGGTTTTAGAAAAATTGAAATTTTTATAATAGTTGTTATCACTAAAATTTTGTCCACAAATGGTTACAAGAATTCAACATCGCCAAACAGTTATGAGGTCACCCATGGACCAAAATTATCACAAAAGCATTTCCAAAGGGTCAAAAACAATACAACCAGTGGAAAAATTAAAAGGCGCTATGAATACGTAGGGCGCGTGCGCACATGTCAACACAGAAATGCAGGAATCGCACACATGTACTCGATGCACGACTGTTGTCGCAAAAATCCGCGCACCTAAGAAATGGCGCATTTATGAGAGTGGTCGGCCTCCCACCCACTTCTGGTTTAGCTTCCAAGTTGATTTGACACTCAAATATGGACTGGATTTAACTGGGTAGATGGTCAAAGACCTAGAAATTCCCTAATTAGCCTCTTCACACACTACAAACTGGTTGGACAATACCTCAAAGAAATGCTATAAAAAGGCCATGGATGCACTTCATTTTTCAAGGAATTCAATAGTAAAGTTATGCTGCCACTATTCTCTTGAGGAATATTCTATTCTCATCAAGAGTATACTAGCATCATTGCATTGGGAAATCCATCTCACCCCTTGAGTGGATTAGCAAAGAATTCTTTCACCGTTTTCATTTTCAAAGTTGTAAGAAGAGCTTATTTGTGGGGGTCCAAGAGCCCTCCCTTGGAGGAAGAAGGGACTCATAGTCCTCTTTCTTCTTGGTGTTTTCTTTCACTAATATCAACCTTACCATTGGTGACATGGGTCTTAGTGTTTCTTTTGTCCTTATGTCCCTATGTTCATTAGTTTAGTTGTTGTTTTATTTCTTAGTTTATTTCTTAGTTGTTCTTTTATATTTCTTTCTCTAACCCTTTTCCTTATAGTTGTCCTTCTTACCAAACCCAACTAAGCTTCTAGTCACCTCTATTTTGCTCACTAAGGTGACGAAAGAGGCGCAACATATTGGTGACTCCACTAGGAAAAGGTATCAATTTCCTACCCCATTTGGGTTTTTCTAGCTCTTATTTTGGTTTATTTAACTTGGAGGTGCATTAAACGGCCCAAGCCGACCTGCTAAATATCCAATTCCAAGTTGAATTGAGAGAATTCCATCCAGAATTTTCATTCATGGCTGTGTGTCACCTGTGCACGGGTTTTTTGGTCCACTTACGCGCATCGTGTGCACATGTGCCTAAGTCACAGTTCTGTTTTGTGCACCTGCATCCACAAGTTCATTTCGGTCTGTGCACAGATGCTTAGTGCACCTCTGTCTCCACTGAGACCCCCACACCTGTGCAAAAATTACACATTGTAAGGTTTTTTGTGATTTGGGGAAGGCCCTTAGCCTCCTTAAAAGTGATTTCATGCATGTTTTAAGCTACACCACACTTATTTCCCTCTTCATATAAAGAGATTAGTCAAAACACATAGGCACTTAGGGGGTTTAAAATCATTATTTCCTCTTTTTCTTTCATTTTCGCCACATGGACGGCTTGTTTTGACTAAAAATATAAGTTGGAAATCATTTGTAATCACATATAACTTGCATTGGGACTAGAAGTTGGATAACAATCGCTTAGTATGCTCTTCTCTCGCGCCTCCAAGTGACCTTGAGAATCAAAAAAAGATTGTGGACAATTTCATTTCCCTTAAAGAAGATTAAAACCTTTAGGAGAGGACAACATCACTTCTTGGGACTCTTCTTAGTTTAGTTTTCAAACACATCTTAAGATTGTAACGGGCCCATACATGCCCACATGCTACAAAGATAGGATAGTGTTGAAATTTACTTTCTTAGATTAAATCACTAGGGAAGTTTAAAGGTTTTGCAATGGGCCCATACATGCCCACATGATCACAATCTAGGATAGTTTCAAATCTTTTCTTAGATTAAATCACAATAGGAAGTTAAAGGAATAAGTAACGGACCCACATGTCCACATGCTAGCTTCCTAGGGACTTTTGAATTACGTAAGGTTGTACCAAATGAACTTAGTTAATTAGGTAATCAACACTTGTAAGGACCAAGCGAAGTCCACATGCAACAAGGTGACACCTAATTCATTAAAACATTGGCACACTTTCACTCATTCACACACAAAAGTCACTTATCACTCACATAGTTTCTTCTTGAAAAGTGGAGGTCAAAGTAAGTTTCCTCCAAAGGGATTCTGAAACACCCCACCCTTTTCTTGATGAAACTATCCACTCCCATTTAATTTCAATGAGGTTGGTTCACACCCCCAACCTCTCAAACAACTACATCTAAATTTTTTCTAAAAGATCACTAGGTTTTCCTCCAAAGGAGGTGCCAAAAGAATTTTTTTAGTCTAGGTAGGATTTCGCGGATAGGCATCCAAATAACTCCCCGTTATCTGGTTCTCACATTGTCAAAACCATAGAAGTTGTCAAATAGGGAACTGAAAATCCTCCAAGTCAAGTGTTCCTAACACCATAAGGCAGGGAGATACCCATGAAGGGTTGAAGGCTGAGGTCCGGTTTTTCTGTGCGTCCCCCCTTGAGGCACCCACCTCTTGGACGGGATCCATCCCATGACCCATTTCTTAGGCCAAAAATCTAAATGTCGTACTTTGACCGAAGTACCTAGTGACCAAATTTTAGGACATCTACCAAGGTGGAAATTGTGGGTTGCAATTGCACCTTGATCGGATTTTGTGTGGCTATTGGAAAATATCACTAGCTCTTTTGGGATATGCCCCCTTTACCCGTCATTATAACTGATTATTTCATCCTTCACTAGTTTCTCTTCCAGTGACTTCAGACCCCACTGTTGAGTACTATTGGAAGGTCCAGTGCTATTTTAGAGGAAGGATGTTACATCTTTTAGGACACAAGCATTTGTTTTCTTTGATTCACTATGTGGATGAAGCCCACTTATCCACATATATGCCTCTTTTTCAAAACACTTTATGTATGATGCACTCTTGATTACATTTTGATTTAGATATATATATTGTGTAAATATTTGCAACAAAGGCTCTTGTTTATTTTTCTCTCATCACATTTTGCACACATCCACTCATCTATTCGGACATCATAGGGGACCCACAGAACCCCCATCGTTCCAGACGCTTACTAAACCTCCCTCCTATTTTAGGGGGAGTTCCTAGTCTTGCCAACTCATCAACACCACCTTCACACACTCTTGTGAATGCCACTGTTCTAGGATCAGGTTTTCTTAGTTCCACATTACTTGCGTCCACTTCCCAAGTCTCTCTGTTCATTCACTCTCCTTTACACAGAAGCGGGGGGCCAACTTCCTCTCAAGGGGGAAGTACCAACACACCTAGTCCCCCTCAAGGGTCAGGTTCACAAAACACTCATGCCATGGCTGGAGTTAATCCTCCCCCCCCACTGCAGATGCCATATTTGGCCTCTTTTAACATACCAGATCTAAGCAAACTCACCAATGATCCTATATTGCATGACCCCACATGGCCTGCAATGCCCACCAAACTACCTTCAGACATCCCCAAATTTGAAGGAAAGGTAGGTGATGACCCTGCCAACCATGTCATGACTTTCCACCTATGGTGCTCTTCCAACATCATTATGGATGATTCCATCAGACTACGATTATTTCAATGCACACTCACTGGCCCATTAGCCAAATGGTATGTAGATGAAAAATCAGGATCCCATGCAACTTTTGAGTCCTTGGCCAAAGAATTTTTTACCTTCTTTCAATTACCAATTTGCCATGACAATGGTCTTGAACTACTCTCTAATTTCAAACAAACCTCAGCAACACATATCGTTGATCACATTCATGAGTGGCATATATGACGTAGTTTGTGCAAAGAAGAAACCACTAAACAACAATGTCTTGAATGGTTTCTCAGATCACTTGTCTCTCTCCTCGGTAAAGATGTAGCTTCCACATTCCCTCAATCTTAAGAAGAATCCATCATCAAGGCTCAACAATACTTCCTGATCTCCCCAAACCCATGTCGTTCGGTCAAGACAAATCTAGGATGTCTCACTCAGCAAACGGATTGATTGGTAATACCACACACCATAGTCCTCAACCCCAACCACCACCAATGTATGGCACACCTCAATATCCATCGGCGTATGGGGGAACCTATTATTATCCCCCACCCCCTTATCAACAACCATACCCTGTTTCTATTCCTCCGCCCATCAGTGGGCCACCGTCGGCACCCTCAATACACCCACCTATCTAGACAAGTTCTCGTACCCCCTCTACCTCAACTTATACTTTAAGTACTAGCGAAAGAACCACACCTTCCTATGTACCTTACAGATCAAAAATCCCATAGAATCTGTACTTTCCATTTCATGGTCCACCACAACCCATGGCCCCCCCACACCCTCACGCTAGGGTGGATTTTGTTCAACCCTCTCCCGTTCAGCAATATCAAAATTTTGAATCGCTGAATACGACAAATCTGACCCATTCATCAAATAATGCCAAAACAAAAGGAAGGAATAGGAACAATAACAACCCAGACCAAAAAGGGAATCAACCCCAACAAAACCAACCTACTGGGGGAAACCAGAGCCAAGGGAATTAGAACCCCCAGGGGGGAAACAACAACAAGCGTCAAGGGAGAAATAACAATACTATTAAAACCAACTTCCCCTGTGCCCTTTGCGGTGAGTTCGGTCATTATACTCATCATTGCCCCCAAAGCGCTGATTTTAAATGACTAAAAGACTCAGGCAGTCTACCACATCCTCCAACACCACCTGCCCCTCAGCAGACCCCACAACAATACGTGCAATAACCCCCCCCCCAGCTGTGCTGCAGAATCCCTTCTCACATTACAAGCCTAACCCTTCTGCCAACATTGATAATATTCTCCCCCTCATCCACACAAGTCATGACGCATACCCACTCATCGAAATGGGTCCCAGAATTTTCAAAGACCCATCATTGTTAGGAACTTACCATGGTGCACCACCACTTCTTCATCCTTCTAATCAAGTATGCATCGTATCATCCAACTGAACTTACATACAGGATACCCTTCCTCCTAGGGAGGCTTATATCATACATGATGTCCCACTAGTCATAGAGCTCCCCCCTCACGAGCCTCTGGTGAATTCATTGCCTCCACTAGTCCATGTCTTCACCTCTCCCCAAGGACATATCCCAGTTTGGGAGACAGTTTCCCAAGCCATAGCTCAAATCCCCTTCTTTTACCCTCCACCCAACATACAAGATTTCTAAGTAGCCGCAACGCTTACCCTCCCTAATATGGTGTTAGCAATTCCAGTTTGGTATTTACATCCACCAGAGATGGTCCCTCAACCATCCCTTCCCCCCCAAATGGAAGGAATCCCAATGACGATTCCCATACTCACTCCCACCATACCCTCTACACCCCCACTCACTACCCTCCCTGCCACAGCTGGGGGCAGGAGAAAGAAGAAGGAGCCCACAACTCCAATTTCCCCACGCATCCAACCCCCTTGCATGCTATGTGAGAAAGATGGACACCAAAACAAAAACTGCCCATTTCTACCAGAGTTACGGAACTTGATTCCACTCAATCAAACTCCATCAACACTCACCACTGTAGCAAGTACTGCCACTATCGCCCCTCACTCAAGTAGTAAAGGGCTGCGAACCAAATTCACTTGTGCTATATGTTCAGAATATGGCCATTATACCCACCATTTCCTAACACTACCTCGCTTCTGGCAGACATTAGCTGCAGTATGCCAAAGCTTCCAGAATGAACCTAATCCAACTACATCATCCCTACCCAACATCACTGACATCCATTATGTCACAACTTTCGTCAATGAACGTATGAGATGCCATTGCTCTCTATGTGAATCCTTAGATCATTTTACATACCAGTGTCCTATGATCATTGAATACATGCAACACTAATTGACCCCGATTCAAACCCCTACAGAATCGATGGTTGACCTTACCTTGTCACTAGAGATTCTTCATATCATTTCTCCCAAACCCAAGGCCCTCCCAATGCCTCCATGGTTCTTGGATGACTTCTTCGAGGATTCACCTCCAAATCCCCCCAATTCTCCCATTCATTTCCCTATGGAAATATTACACCCAACTACCACTGGTACTCCTCAGTACTTTGATATTTGGTTTATGTCAAGCGAACCATCGCAATTTCATTGCATCGTTCAACCTATTTCTTCATCACCAGGGGACAGCCACATAGTGGCAGTCACCAATATCACTTCTGACAACCCCTTGTATTCCCGCCAATTCCACTGTGATGAGGAAATACTCGAAGAGTTCACCACCCTCGACTACCCATGGGATGCGCTATAGCACCGAGAACTCTTCTTTCCACAGGAAGCCTCCACGCCTCCTAACCAACACCCGATATACACGATCAAAACCAAGGATTTTATCCCATCAGGGCATATCGACTAGTTCAACAACCCCATTCCTACCCCTGATGCTTTTGAAGAAGGCAACATGGCCAACATTTCCCCAACCATCAAAATCGACATTTCCATAAAAAATGGAGTCGTCGAGGAAATCACCATTGGCACCGCTTGCACTCCTCAAGAAGTCACCGCCTATAAAGCCCTTTTCCAAGAATATCGGGATATTTTCTCCTGGTCATACACAAAAATGCCTGGCCTTAATCCCTCTATCATCAAACATCGCATCGACACCTTCCCTGACATTACACCAGTTCGTCAAAAACAATGACCTCTACACCCATCCAAAGCAGCGGCCATCAAAGCCGAAATTGACAAATTATGTGCAGCTGGTTTCATCTACCCCATCACCTATACCTCATGGGTTTCCAACACTGTGCCCATTAACAAAAAACAGGGCACTATCTGTGTCTGTACGGACTTTCGCGATCTCAATCACGCATGTCCCAAAGACAACTTTCCAACACCTTTCATCGATCAAATTATCGACGACTGTGCAGGCCACTGTTGGTCACTATAATTGCTTATTTAACTAAACAATCAAGTTGATGGTGCGAGGGTGAATGCTCCTACATACCCTGCAGGGTCTCTGCGCCTGACCTCCCGGTCTTTAAGGATCACTCAATTTCATGTCATGAGCCGAAGCAGATCTGTCGATTCCTCCTTGGAATCTCTGCTAAAAACCCGATCCACAGGTCCTTCGTTCACCTGCATAGCCTTCTGCACATGACCGCACTCTTTACCTGATATTAACTTTAGGTTTCAGGGTTTCGACCTTTCTGATATCAAGATTTCATGTCCTCTTGAATCCCCAATCTCTGATGAGCTCTCTTCTGGCCTTAGCCCCCCTGGCTATGCCCTCTAGCCCATATGACCACTCTCCATAAGACCGCAGCCTTATATCCTCCTACTGGGGTTTTTGGCTTCAAATTCTCGATGCGTTCCAATCCCTGTTATCCCTCCAAGCTAATCTCTTGGTCCACATGACCTTTAACTCACAAGAACACAGCCTTGTCCCCCATCGGTTTTTCGAGATTTTTGATGCCAAAATGCAAACGTCCTCAGGACTCGCGATCCCTCGAATCCCGATGCGTCCTTTACACGTTAGCCCTCCTGGCTAGGCTCTGGCCCATATGACCTCCATCCCCGTGACCTCAGTCTTATCCCTCATTGGGGCTTTGGGGTTTTCAATACCAAAATACAATTGCTCATGGGATTCCCGATCCTCCAAATCCCGTTAGGTTGATTGCTGGCCCCCACATAACGGAGCTTCCTTCCTTCCTGGATATGCCAACAACTAGCTCCCACTTATCGGGGTTCCAGACTTTGCGATTCCAAAATGCACAAACACTTTGTCACCAGGATCCTCGATATCCCGATGGCTATAATGTCGAACAATGACTTCCTGTCGAGAGTTTCCATGATGGCGTCGATTGCTACCACGTGTCCTCCTCTGATGGATGGTCATGATTTCTCCAGGATTTCGAGACTTTTAATGTCCCAACTCTTTCAACCTCAGGAACTCTGATTTCCCGATGCTGAATATCCCGAATCTCTTCGGATTTCTGACACCTCTCTCCCCAAACGGACGTCTCTGATTTGTGTCGGGGTTTTCACTATAGACTTCCCCGATCTCCTGTCCACGGGAATGTCAATATCCCAACTCCGACGCCTCGATCTATGCCACGTGTCTCTGCTAACGGATGGTCTAGATCTTCTCAGCATTTCGAGACTTGAAGTGTCTCAATTTTCTTGTCCTCATGACTCCCGATTTCTCGATGGCTGAAGTCTCGATGGTAAACTTCGAGAAGCTCCTGTCCAATCCGACGGCTGACGGGAAATTTTCTCAAGATCTGACGGTCAAGATCCTTCCTTCTTGTGCACTCCTCCAGAGGCTAAACTCTGCGCGCCTTCTCCCGATCCAATGGCTTACGGGATTCTGTGTGAACATCCGATGGTCCACAATCTCCTTCTCCTGTGCACTTCTCCTGACGCCTTCCTGGATGTGAAAACCAACGGTCTAGATCTCTTTCTCCAGCCGATCTGACGGCTATCGTTGCTTCTCCTGAGCTTCTGCACTTTCTTCCTGCACTTGGAAGAATTCCAAGTTCTCAAAGGCCTCAACCTTTGTCCTCCTTCTCTCCTCCGCGAACTCCTCGCTCTGATTTCTCAACTGTGCGTATAAAAACACTGACTCCTCCTGAGATTTTACTCTCAAATCCCTAAGGGATTCTTTTGAATTATGCGCCTCTGTAGAGTCTTCACGCACCCACAGTGTTGTCTCTCCTGAGCTTCTCAAACGCTCAGACCCCTACGGGATTTTATCCTTCTTCCCTTCTCCCGCAGATGGAGAATGTAATGGCCTCCTGGCTCTCTGTTTACTCAAGCAACCTCTTGCTGAGCCTATCAGAGTGTTTAGCAACCAAATGAAGATCCCTCCATGGTCTCTTCTTCAAATTACAAAACTCAAAGAGTTCTCTTCTCTTTGTGCCTGTCTACACACTTCCTCGACACCTTCCTGGACGTGAGTATCTTCTCCACAGAACGTTCATCAGTTCTGTCTCCTTTTCTCCCATGCCTCTATGCACCCACTCAAATCCCACCTGGCAAAGCCTCATAGAATCCTCAGTGATTCTGGTTCTCTGTGAACTCACAACAGAGTTCCTCCAACTGCACCTTGTGCCTGTGCTCAATGCCCACTTGGCAGAACTTTACAGAACTCTCAGCTAAGTTCTGTCTGCAACTGTGTCTCTCATACACAGCCTTGCCTCCAAGGTGTTCAGCAACCTTGAGATCTTCACTGAGTTATTGATTCCAGTTCTTGTGCCACAACACATCTTTGTCTGAACCCGTAGTATTCAGAAGTGCAACCTCTGTGCACGGCTTATTAGAACCCGCATCATTTTGTCACACCCTCCTGGTGTGAAGCCTCAAAGACCTTCACCTGAAATCAACCAGACTCGCTGCAAATTCTCACACATACATACATTCACAACATATAAAAGAACACTCACATACATTTACATAACACACAGTGATGCAGAAAAAACTACTTCCGTCTATATTAAAATGGCAAATGATTGTATATACAAGGGTGTTCTCGAGCTCTCTCTGGCTCTTCTCTTACAACCATACTCACTACCAAAATGAGATCCAAAATCTCTTTTACCTGAGGGGGATCTTCGAGCTCTTACCTCCAATCTACCTACCCTATTCAATTACATTGAATGGGCTATCTAGTCCAGAATCGGATCTAGATCTCATCCATACAAACATTAAATTCCTATCTTACCTACAGCCTGCGCAAAGGCACGGATCTATGGCTCACCAGCCTAGACATTTAATTACATTCAATTCAGAATTTAAATGAGGCTGCGCCTCTCTTCAGCTTTGAATGCACGTGCAAGACGTGGTTGGTTGGCTAGCTGGCTGACGTGGAGAGATGCTCCTGCATCACAAGTGCTACATAAATTATCAACCTAGGGAAGTCTGTTTATTTCAAAGGTAACCACGCACTATATATGCTCAATCTCAAAAGCAACCTAGAGTTGTAGTAAAAACATATTAATCACACTTTGCCTTGAACAAACTGAAGTTCTAACTTGAATTATAGGAAAGCAATCTACCTATTGCAGAGTTCAATGTTTAAAGAAATAATTGTCCAAAGAATCCTGGATTACATTAAGAAAATAACAACCTAGAAAATAAATCTTACAAGACACTGCAAACGGAAAGACCAACTATTCTGTAACCAGAGAACATGACCCTATTCCCAAAGCAGGAATCTTCAGCACCTGTTTCCGATCACCACACTTTTATGAACTCATTGGTAATTGAAATGATTGACACACATTGAAGAATAACTACCTCTTAACAGAGAACAGGACCTTATTCCTCAAGAAGGAATCTTCAATACCTGTTTCCGATTAGCACACTTTCATGAACTCATTACAAATTGAGATAATTGACATGCACTGAAGGCTAACTATCTCTAACAGGGAACAGGACCCTATTCCTCAAGCAGGAATCTTCAGCACCTGTCCCTGATTATCAAGTTTTCATAAATTCACCAAACATGATTGCTAACTAAAATGATTAATAGTTACCGAAGCATGAATCATATGAAAACAATGTAACAATCAGTAAAGCGGAGTTTCAGCAAGACAGAGTTCAATAAAGTAGTGTTTTAGCAAAACAGAGTTCAATAAAGTAGTGTTTCAGCAAAAACAAATTTAATCAAGGCATGAACAAAAATAACACTAACACACTACAAAGCTAATGGGTGAATCTTGTGAAGAAGGTGGGCCCTCCTTTCTCACAAGATTCCCCTAAAACGAAAGGAACTAGAGAGAAATGCTCAGAATAGTCTTTTATTCATCTGTCAACTGTATCATATTACAATCTGAAGTAAAAACACGTCCTTCTCTGTAAAATCATTTCTTAACTAAAAAGAAGATCCTCTCTAATGATGATTTTTCCTTATTTAAAGAAGAGAATCCCCTTGATATAATTTGATCATCGAATTACATTTGCACATCTGAATCCTATTCTTAGTCAGATCCGATTTCTATACTAGAATAGGATATCCTAGTCTCCCATAACAGAATGCTATTACAAGTGCTGAGTGAGGTGTTGTTGTTGCGGCTGGAGTAACAACTTCTTTATTTGTCTTCTTATTACTGTTGTTGTATGATGTTTCAGCATCGCAAATCGCGGGCTGTTTCAGCCACGAGATTTGCGTTCTGACTGTTTCAACAACTTCAGGCAGCAACGATGGTTAATGCTAGCTCAAGGTGCGGCTGTTGTGGTCGATGTAACAATTTTGTGTTGCTTCTTTAGCATCGTAGACCACAGAGGGTGTAACGGCTTCTTTTGTGTGATTTGTTGTTTCAGCATCGTAGACCATGGACTGTGTAACAACTTCTTCTGTGTGAGTTGCTATTTCAGCATCGTTGACCACGGACTGTGTAACATCTTCTTCTGTGTGAGTTGTTGTTTCATCATCGTTGACAATGGAGAGTGTAGCAGCTTCTTCTGTGAGTTTTTGTTTCAGCATCGTAGTCCACAGACTGTTTCAGCCACAGGGTTTGCGTGCTTTAACTGTTTCAACAATAGGCCTCAATGCTAATTTGCAGTTCGAACTGTTTCAACACTTATACATTTCTGATCAATGGTTAAGTACGAGAGTAATGTAAAATTATATGCAAAACAAATTAAACATATAGTAAAGAGAAGAGACATTGTATACCTTTGGAAAGATAGGGTAAGGTGATAATGTGAATTTAAATGTGAGTGAAACAAGGGTGTAAAGGTAGCAAAAAATGTGAGAAAAAGGTACATTGTATGGTCCTAACAGCCACGAGGCTCTATCCTTCATGGACAACTTCTCTGGTTATAACCAAATCCAAATTCATCCAACCGATCAATACAAAACCACATTCACTACCCCTTGGGGTACTTTTGCATACTGTGTCATGCCTTTTGGCTTAAAGAATGTTGGCACAACTTTCCAACGGGCTATGACATACATTTTTCACGATCTGGCTCATATCATCCTTGCATACTTGGATGAACTCATAGCTCGATCCAAGAAACGCACCCAACATCTTGATGATTTACGAATCATCTTCCAACGGTGTCGTCAGTACAACATCCGCTTGAACCCCCTCAAGTGCCTGTTCTGCATCACTGCAGGGCGCCTCCTTGGATTTATTGTTTCCCAAAGAGGTATCACCATGGACCCCCTCAAAGTCCAAGCCATCACAGAAATTACACCTCCCTGGAATTTACGTCAACTCAAGAGCCTATAAGGAAAAGCTAACTTTCTACGACGATTTGTCTCAGACTCCGCCACTCGCGCACACAGTTTCCTTCGCTTACTACACCACGACATCCCATTTGACTAGGATGAACATGCCCAAAAATCATTTGACGATCTTAAAATGGCACTCTACAATGCCCCTTTAATTAGTGCACCCGACTACAATCACGACTATATCCTCTACATATCAGCATCAGTTGTCTCAGTCGCAGGAGTTCTCGTTCAAATCGGTGATGATGATCATGAGCATGTCATTTATTACGTTAGTAAAAACCTCTTAGGACCACCCTTGAAGTACAAACACGAAGAGAAACTAGCCCTTGCAGTCGTCCTCGCAGTCTAGAAACTACGTCATTACATTCTGCTTCGCATGAGTAAGGTCGTCTCAGATTCCAACCCTATGCAATACTTGCTCTATCATCGACAAATTAATGGAAAATTTTCCTAATAGAGCGTTATCCTTCAGGAGTACGATCTTGAATTCTCAACACCCAAGAGCAAGAAATCTCTCATCCTCGCCGAATTGGTCATGGCCTTCCCCTCTAACACTACCAGTGCCCCCGTCAATATTGACTTCCCCGACGAACATCTCTTTTACATCACTTCAAATGATCCTTGGTATGATGATCTCCTCGTCTACCTCTAAACCCAAAAGTTCGGTAACCACCTCTCACAAGATGATCATCGACATATTCTCCATCAGCGAGGAGTCGACACCATACTTTGTCGATGCTTGACTATTAACGAGGCCGATAGAGTCTTGAACGACTACCATGGCGACGCATGTGGGGGCCATCTTTTAGGAATGTCCACTGCTCAGAAGATCATCCAAGCAGGTTATTTTTGGCCTACATTGTTTAACTATTTCATTCACGTCGTGAAGAGATGCGAGAAATGTCAGCTTTACACCAACAAAGCATGAGCACCACCTGCTCTTCTTCACCCAGTCATTACTGTTAGCCCCTTTTGTAAATGGGGCATTGATTTCATGACTTGTAATCCCCCTTCTAGCAATGGACACAAATACATTGTTGTCACAGTTGATTACTTCACAAAAGGGGCGGAATCTATGCCCACCTTCAACAATACCGCTGACACTGCAACACATTTTTTCTTTAACCACATCATATCCTTCTTTGGAGTACCACTCCAACTAGTTTCCGATCATGGGAAACACTTCGAGAATGAGATTTTCATCGAACTCTCATCTCGGTTAGGATTCTCCCATGAGTTTGCCTCACCATATTACCCTCAGTCTAACGGACAGGTCGAAGCCATTAACAAGGTCCTCAAGACCATGTTACAGTGCACAGTTAATAAACATAAGACCAATTGGCATCATATGTTATTTTCTACGCTATGGGCTTACCGTACGTCTGTGAAAACAACCATTGGTTTCACACCATTTCATCTAGTCCATGGGGTTGAGGCCACTCTTCCCATCGAGTGTGAAATTCCCACCTTAGGCACCGCAATTGAGCTATTACCCGACACTACTCCAATGGAGCAGCGCTTGCAGAACTTAGAGTCCCTAGATGAAGATCGTCGATCTTCATTACAGAACAATGAGGTAGCTAAAAAATGATCAAAGGCCACCTTTGACTGCCATGTCAACCTTTGCTCATTTCAGGAAGGCAACCTCATCCTTGCTTATGATATTGCTCACGATACCCCTGGTCATGGCAAATTCGAGTCACTATGGCATGTCCCCTACATTATCCAACATTGCCTCACCAAAGGCACCTACATCCTGGCCTCTCCTGAATGCCTCTCTCTCAAAGAACCCATGAACGGGTTATACGTAAAGAAATTTTATGCCTAACCGTAGAAATTCTACTTTAGGTTATTTATTTTATAGTGTTTTTAATCTTTTTTTTTCCATCCCTCACATCTAAACTATCATTTGTGCTATTGATAGATGTTTACTCCACTGGCCTACCACATTGGTTACACCGATGACGCCAGCCATTGGACACAAAATATCACTTCGACAACTTGGGCCCTCTATACCCCCTCACATGAAATGCTCCATTCAAGCGGCATATGTTTGGGTTCAACCACCAACAACCAAGCCAAATACACTGCCATCATTGGCCTCCTAGCTGAGGCTCAGCATCATTGTATTCATCACCTTAGCATCTTTCTCGACTCTCAACTAGTCATTCTCCAACTCAACAATGTGTATTGCGTCCGCGATCCTGGCCTCTTTTGCAAATACCTGCAGGTTAGACTTTTATCTCGACATTTTGATTCCATTACATTTACACATATTCCAAGACATTTGAATCAAATTACAGATAACTTAGCTAACATTGTGTTAGACTGGCATATATCACCTCAAGATACCTCTACACATACATAAAATTTCAAAATCCTGTCACAACATATATAGATTAGACATCATCAAACATTAACAAAACACATGTAAACATCACATAGATCCCAAAATGTATACTCATTTATATATAACTCGATCCATGGTGCCATCCAAATGTTTACATACAAAAATACAAGTATCCATAGGCCAGTGAAACACCTCGGTACAAAATGGGCTCACCAGCATATATACAACAAATACACACATACATAGAGTGACACTCATGGTGCCTCTAGAGAACCACCTCCTGCCCCTCCCTCAGGCGGTGGTCCCCCACCCACTACTGGTCCCTCTAGACCGGGAGGTAACCGTTTGGTCATAGCAGCACCTGCTACTACTTCTCATCGTACCACGACCGACCACAGTGGCGAAACCCCCACACACTGCTCCAATATGCCCTCATCCTAGATACGCGACCACATGCCCTCAGGTACACCCTATAGCACCACCTCTAGGTAGTGGCGAATATCCTCAAAATTTGCTCCGACATCTGCCAGAGGAGCATGTGATGGCCTGGCACCTGGGTCATCAAACCAACGTCTCCTCACTGCTCTCTCCTCCTCAGCTGGTCTCACCACGACGTCCTAACACTGATATCTCTCTCCTACCTGTGGTCCTCCCCGTGGTGGTCTCCCCGACTCCTGGCAAGCCAATGCCCTCAGCAACTCAACCTCATGCCCGCGAGGTGCCACATCTCCACATACAAACAACCAAACGATAATATCATCATCTATACCATATACACATGTCATGCTATCTTAATATATATATATATATATATATATATATATATATATATATATATATATATATAACTCATAAACATACCTCGGTGATCAAAAACCTCCCCTGGAGGTAACACCATGTCCGAATCACCTTGGAAGTCAACACCAGCATATGGATACTGCAAAATCACCTGCGACATCTGCCACCACACCTGCGCGGCCTCAGCCGTGAAGAAGTGGCCACCCTCGCCACCACTATGGTGAAGCAAAATAGTCGACCACCGCCTTAGTCATGGCTCTCGCACCCCAGGAGCGCCCAATAAAATCCTAGGGCACAACATAGGCACCCTCTCCAAAAACCAGGCCACTAGGATGGACCCAAAGGAAAACTCTCCTGTATCAGTGGACCGACAACAGTCCAGCTACCCTACCATCTTGGTATGTAGCGTAAGCCCCCAGGCAAAGTGCTCACCGGCCAATACCCTCTCCATAATACTCATCTGACCACCACTAATCCGTTGAGTCGCAAGGGACCCATACACCCTCACAACCATCGCTGCTATACAACAATGTGCTAGAGAATCCATCACCACGATGCTCATGACAGAGCCTGACATAAAGTTCACCCTGGAACAATACCTCTGGCCCACTGTCACTAACACCACGTTTGTGGGTAATACCAGCTCCATCGATAGGGGTGTTCCCCAAAACAGAAGCCTAGTCAAAAAATATATGTCCTCCACCGCAGTGAAGGCAATCTGCTCTCCCCGCTCCATAAAACAATGCAGGTCCAGACTCCACATCCAGATAAGGAACTGTAGGAGATAATCCTGTGCCCGTATCAACGAGAAGTCAAAGAACTTCAGCATCCCACAAGCTGCCAAATTTGCATGAACCCCCGGCTCCTCAATCGCCACGACATCCCTCAATTGGGACCAATCCCGCTCTCCCCAACCGACTGGCATCGTGCACAATGATCATCTGCAGCCACATAAAACAATCCTAGGTCAGCCACCTTGCCCATAAAAAACATTAAAAAGATAATTTTTACACCCGTCAACCTCCCCCATAAGGTGTGGCTATTTAACCCACATGCGTGCCTGTTCACCCCACAGGCGCGCATGTATGCGCGCTTGTTCACTCCACAGGTGCACACTTAAGTGTGCCTATCCACCCCATAGGAATGAATGCATGCATGCTTTCTCACCCTACAGAGGTGCCTCCATGCGCCCCTGTCACAAACATAGGCATGCATCAAAGAGCGTCTGTCCACTACACAATCGCGCACACATGCACGGCTGTGTAGCCAACAGGCGCACACATAATGTGTGCCTTTGTCCCCCTTACAGGCACCCCCATGAGCGACTATCCAGATGGAAAGCATGCACTTGTGCACTCATATGCTCAGATCGCCCGCGCACTTGGGGGCCCACACCCATAAAACCCCTTGTACGCCCCTCCGTACAGGCCCTGCCCAGAAATGAAAAACCTAATTCTATGCAGGATGATCAGAAAACTAACCTGAAGCTCGCTAATCCTAGATTGATTGCCTCGTTCTCCCAGAATCTCCAAATCTCCTCTGAATACCTCTCGTCTAGTCACTCTGGTAGCAAGTACAAATGAGGTGGCAATGTGGGCCCTACAACTATATATAGGCCTTTCCGCCAAACTTCCAATCACCATTCCAGGAGCTCCGGGTGTCCGTTCTTTGATCCGTCTTCAACCATGGGATCAACATCCCTTCATCTACATCACGACAATCCCCGGGACACTTTTTATCCTTAGCCCTCAGGGCACCATTTTTTCATACCCCGTCCAGGTACGCATGCTCATGTTCAAAATTATCAAATAAATGATCATATGTTTGATTCTCTTCATATATTGTTCACGTCGGGTATTTGGTTTTCATGTATGTAGGTATTTGGTCATCATACGTCAACGCCACCCCTTCAGGTATATAATCAGCACTGGGATGTAATTAGTCCCTCTGAATCTCAATTGCATCTCCAGTCACACGCTCTGACATTTTCCTATAGGATCTCCATCTCCAGCTCTGTAGTACCAATACCTCCATTTTAATCTTCGGTACTATCACCCAATAGCACTCTCCCCCACATGAGTTGTCTCATTCATAGCACCCTTTTTCACTTTGACACTCATGTTGTTTTTCATCCATTTAGGGATGGGAATCTCGATAGTATTACATCATGTCGCGAATCAACCACATACTCCTTCTCCTCATTTTGCTAGATTTCCCACCAGACTCCTCAATTATCTCTTCAACGTTCTATTTTGACTTCACCTCCGCAGTATCATGAACCCTCCATTTCATCCACAATCGATTCGCCCCTCTGCAATTTTCCCTTCATTTCACCTACCTCATACAGAAACCCACCCATGGGGCCCCCACCCTCCACCAGTCCTCCAAGCAAATGGCGCCCTCACCGGCCCAAGCATATTACATTGGGGCACCCGTTTATGTATTTGTACACTCATTCCAACTTATTCTTTATTTATTGTACAAACGCCTTTGTTTCCAGCATTTACATTACCTTTTTTTCGTCACCTTTGGCGACCTTCTTCCCTTTTTGGAAAACGTAACCCATGTCAGCCTTTTGTTGGGAAACCTCTTCTCATATACCCTTGTTGGCATCGTCCATATACTCTGAGTATCCCACTGGCCACTTGCCTCTGCCCTCTGAGTTTTTTCACTTTGTCCCGCCTCTGGCACAACTTATCCCACATCTTGTTGTCCCCCTGACACTCGACTTAGTTGAAAAGTTGTGGCCACTTATACTTCGCATATACCCCCAACCAAGGGAAGTCTTGAGTCTTCATATGTCTTGACTTCAACCATGTACCTCCTCCAATTCATCATCTCACCTAGTAGATTTCATGAAGCCCTTTGCTTCTGGGAGTCACATCCCCCTTTTTGTCGACATCAGCACAGTTTTTCCAGAAGGGCGACAGTATCTTGACTCTCATTACCTTTCCAATGAGACATCTCGGATGGCCCAGGGAGAACTACAATTGCTCCCTGCTGTCATTGACCCCCATAACATTCAACTTCAACACTTTCTCATGTTACGGTGGGTCTTACTTTGCGACTATTGCAGTTATTTCTTATATTTGCCGAAGACCTCTGAACTGGGATGGGCTATCAATGCCTACAAAATCCATGATATTTCTTACATATGTCACTACCTACCATTCAGAGTATGTTCCTCCACAAAATTGTCTTCTGCCTTTATCATGACCGCCCCCGAGGGCGCTACAGTTTTCTACATCAACACATCATTCCTCTTTTGAGTTACATGACACGAGCACGGGGCATGCCCACCTCGTTTGTACACAGTTTATTTTTACACACCTCATGGAAGGTTGGGTTCTACAGGTTCCCTTCTCCCTCCAACAGGTAACTCTTGACAATCCCACTATCGCTCTCTCTTACAACAACACTCTCAGTAGAAGAAACATTGATGGATTTCAGCTATACGTATGCTCCTAATCTCATCCATCAGGGGGCATCTGTTATCGCTGAAATTTCGTCTACAAATGGTTACAAGAATTCAACATCGCCAAACAGTTATGAGGTCACCCATGGACCAAAATTATCACAAAAGCATTTCCAAAGGGTCAAAAACTATACAACTAGTGGCAAAATTAAAAGGCACTATGAATAGATAGGGTGCGCGTGCACATGCGCAAAACAAAAACGTAGGAATCACGCACATGCGCTCGATGCAAGACTATTGTCGCAAAAAGCCGCGCACCTGAGAAACGACGCATTTATGAGAGTGGTTGGCCTCCCACCCACTTCTGGTTCATCTTCCAAGTTGATTTGACACTCAAATCTGGACTGGATTCGACTGGGTGGCTGGTTAAAGACATAGAAATGCCCTAATTAGCCTCTTTACACACTACAAACTGGTTGGACAATACCTCAAATAAATGTTATAAAAAGGCCATGGATGAACTTCATTTTTCAAGGAATTCAATAGCAAAGTTATGCTGCCACTATTCTCTTGAGGAGTATTCTATTCTCATCAAGAGTATACTAGCATCATTGCATTGGGCAATCCATCTCACCCCTTGAGTGGATTAGCAAAGAATTCTTTCACCATTTTCATTTTCAAAGTTGTAAGAAGAGCTTATTTGTGGGGGTCCAAGAGCCCTCCCTTGGAGGAAGAAGGGACTCATAGTCCTCTTTCTTCTTGGTGTTTTCTTTCACTAATATCAACCTTACCATTGGTGACATGGGTCTTAGTGTTTCTTTTGTCCTTATGTCCCTATGTTCATTAGTTTAGTTGTTGTTTTATTTCTTAGTTTAATTCTTAGTTGTTCTTTTATATTTCTTTCTCTAACCCTTTTCCTTAGAGCTGTCCTGCTTAGAAAACCCAACTAAGCTTGCAAGTACCTCTATTTTTCTCACTAAGGTGATGAAAGAGGTGCAACAATAGAAATATAGGGTAAAAATGTCTTTTACCAATTCATTTGTGCTAAGACTTTTAGTAGTGGAGAAATTGGCTTTGGAGGGAGATTCTTGGACTCATCGGTGTTGAACCTACGATCATCCATTTTCTTCTCTGTCTGGATCAGGTTGGTCCTCTACTTCTTCCAAACGTTTTGCATGGTTTACAATTCATTTTCCGTTAATTATTTTGTTTTAAAAATGATGCCTTGGGAGTGCTCTAAGCGCCGAAGAGGCTCAACTCTCCCCTAAATGGCTAGAGGGAGTGCTTCTCAATTTTTTTAGCCCTCTACTAGGCTTGTTTGGAGGGAGTTAGTGCTCAATTCAAATGATAAACGAAGACTTGCCAAAAAATGCACAAAAATGCCAACAAACGGGTTCGACGCTCCTCTCAAAGGCTAGGGGAGTGCTTCTTGAATTTTAAGCACTCTGGTAATCTTGTCTGGAGGGTGTTAGTGCAATATTCAAACGATAAAGGGAACATTGTCAAAAATGCATAAAAATGCCAAAAAAGGGCTCGATGCTCCTCTCAAAGGCTAGGGGAGTGCTACTTGATTTTTGAGCAATCTGGTAAGCTTGTTGGGATAGCGTTGGCGCTCTGATCAAAGGCTTAAGGGAGTGCTGGCATAATTAGACAAAAGCAAAGAAATTTTAAAGTTTAAATTACCCAAAATTTGTTAATGTGGCATGACCAATGGTCTTTTTTTGATGATGGTTGCAGGTTATATTTGGCAAAAGACACGATTGAGTGGAGGGAGCGTGAGAATGAGCTCAATGTTGTGGATTCTTTGGAAAGCTCCCAATCAAGGGCCACTTTGAGGAATTGCGGTCTCCTCAAGTTATTTAAGATGCATAAGATGAAGAAGGAAATTCTCCTCATTGAATACATGATTGGGTTGTGGAACACTGCGGAACAGGGATTCCAAATTGGGACATAGCTGCTTACCATTGAGTTAGAGGATGTTTATTTCCTAAATGACCTCTCAAAGAGAGGGGCTCCTGTTATATTATCTAGACAGAGGGCACTTCCAGTGCCTATAGAA
Source organism: Picea engelmannii (assembly GCA_009831015.1). Classification (NCBI taxonomy): domain Eukaryota; kingdom Viridiplantae; phylum Streptophyta; class Pinopsida; order Pinales; family Pinaceae; genus Picea; species Picea engelmannii. Next base: position 35,296 of record ML803893.1, read on the forward strand.
GAATATCTGGCGAGTCATTGTATTCCAGGATCGAGATTGGTGGGAGGTAGAATTGTGATAAAATATGTTAAGGACCTATCTCTTCGATCTATTTTATTCTCCATTACGAGTTTAGCAGGTAGTACCAGCTCGCACTTGGTTTCAAGATCGTAGGTGGCTTATTATTTACAGTGTATGGAGCCATATCTATTTAACTGGAGCATAGGATTCCTTCACAATGTGAAGGAGAATATTTCGAGATGTAGGATGGGGCAGCATAAATAGTTTGGATATTGTTTGTTTATGATTTCATTCTTTCTAGATTGTATTCCTCAGATGCAACCACATATTGCACTAGTAGTATGAACAGTGGGTGAACCACATATGGAACACTATACAAGTCTGTCTCTGAGGCTAGGGATGAAGTCAGAGTTCAGATTTATAGGTGACTTCTTTGTTTAGCTAAGACGCCAACTGTTCATCATAGAGGACTTCCCATATGCCAGAGTGGATTTATGGGGTAGCATGGACCTGGTTCTTCCAGATGGAATGGACTGGGACACATCAGGTGAGAAACCAAAACAATCTTGTCAAGTTTTTTGATTTTATTTTAAAGTTTATATTATTTTCTTGGGTACCTAGAAGACTTTTTTAATAGACGTATTGTTTCATCGTGTAGATAGGGGAGAAACACGTCTAGTAGAGATACCAGAACTGGGGCGTCATGGAGATGCTCAGATAGCACTAGATCATGAGGTAGAAGCAGGGGGTCTCTGGGTGGTTGAGAGAAACATTTGTGGTATTACGATGGGTGTCCCTCCTCTTCAAAGGCGATATGTACCCTTGCATATGCAGAGACATACAATGGGAACCCCTGAGAGCCTAAACTCCCTACTAAGATGAGTAACCCGCATAGTAGTGTGCTACTCAGAGCACAATGTGATGCAAGAGGATTAGAATCTTCCTGATGATTTGTATAGTCTATATGACGATGTTGTGGGCATGATGACCCAAAATTTTTCCCTTCTATGTTTCTTTTTTGATGTAATCGAACATTTTCTATCACGCTGTATATATATACATATTCGATTTTTGTAGTGCCAAATGATGTTTGCAAATGATGTCTTAATGTGATGCATTTAATTTACATGTGATGTATGATTTATTTCCTTTATGAAACCTCATCTATGTGTGAGATACCAATCCATGATGTAATTAGCTAACGAATCCAAAGTTTTATTGAATTATTTTGGTATGTGTCTGTATTCGATAAAATCGAACATTCTTTCAAGATGATGAACTCGTAGGTGGAGATGCAATATGATAGGATTGTGAATGGCGTAGATTCAATTAATTTTATCGACCACGTGTTGAGAGTCTAGGTTAATGATCATACGAAAGATACCTAGGGAAGAGGCTTTGGTTAAAAGTCTGATGATAGCATGATATTATGCCATGTTTTTAGTTGTCGATCCTAAGCAAATACCTCCTGAAATCACCAACTGATCAAAGTGGTAAATGACCCAAGCTGCAGAAGCAATATTCTAGGTGTGTCGACTAGCGCCATCCACAAACTCGACAAAGGTAGGAAAAGAGGATGTCATCTTTGCACCCTAACACAAGACAAGTTATAAGAGGCTAAGTAAAACCTCGTGCATGCAAGAGAAAAAGACACACCAAACTAAAAATGAAATAGTTTACAAAGCACACATGCTAGATGTTCTATGCGTAGTACTTCTTAAGGTAAAGCCAATTTTGGGGCTCACCCATAGACATTCCATCGTAGTGAACTAGCTCATACGCCCCTCTATGTAAAACATGTTTTACGATGTAAGGACCATGCCATAGAGGTTCTAAATTTCCTATCCCTAACTTATCATGAGCCTGGTCATAAACGAGGACTAGGTCTCTGTCTACAAAAGTATGAGGGTGGACGGATTTTTCATATTGACTCTTGATTCTCTTTTGATACGTCTTGTTAGCAAGAGTAGCATCATGATGTGTTGCATCCAAACTAGTCAGATATAGGAAACATTCTTCTTCAACAAAAGTATGGGGCAAGAGTTCTACTTTGAGTTTTAACAAGGGAATTTTGCACTTGATTGGTAATACAACTTCTATGCCATATACTAAATGGAAAGGAGTGAATCCAATAGCAGTTTTAACTGAGGTACGGTAAGCCCAAAGAGCGGAGAAAATTTGTATATGCCAAGATATCTTGTTTGCCCCTACCATACATTGAATCATGGTTTTAAGGACCTTGTTGATAGCCTCAACTTGATAATTTGCTTGAGGATAGTAAGGGGAAGAGTTTTCATGGAGAAAACCCAACTTGGCATGTAACTCACTCATCATATGGTTTTGAAAATGTGAACCATGATCAATGAAAATGGCTTGTGGAACACCAAAGAAAGTGATGATGTGGTTGAAGAAGAAGAAAGTTGCAGTATGACCATGATTCAGAAAGGTAGGCATAGTGTCAACCCATTTTTTGAAGTAATCAATGACAACAATGATATAACAATGCCCCCCAGCGAAGGTAGGCTTACACTTCATGAAATCAATGCCCCATTTGGAAAAGGGGCCGATGGCAACAATAGGATGTAGCGGAGCGAGGTGGGTGCATGCCTTTTTATGGAAAAATTGGCAAGGTGGGCACTTTTTGTCAGCCTCAATACAATCTTTGAAGATGGAGGGCCAAAAGTAACCATCACGTAAAATTTTCTGAGCTGTAGCCATCCCAAAAATGTGACCACCACAGGCTCCAAGGTGACAATCATTACAGACATGTTCATCTTCTTCATGAGTCAAACAACGTTGTAGGATATTGTCGATACCACATCGATATAAAGTGTCACCAATGATAAGGTAACATCCAGAATGGTGACGAATACAATGACGTTCTTCATGGGAGATATTGGGTTGAAAACATTGGGTTTGAAGATATAGGATGATATCTCCATACCAAGGATTGGACGTGTTGATGAGGAACAAAGTTTCATCAGGGAGAGAATATCTAGGCTCAGTATCTTCATCAACATGGGGAAGGTTGTAGATATGTTCCGCAAACACTAAGGACTTTTTGGCTTTGGACTTATCAAATTCAAGATCGAATTATTGAAGGATGACGATCCATTTGGAATAATTTCCCCCAAGAACCTGATGTGTCAAAATATGATACATAGGGTTTGAGTCCACGATAACTGTAGTGGTGCGTAGCAGGATGTAATGGAGAAATATCTGGACAATAATGAGGGTTGCCAGAGGCAACTTTTCAACATGCGAATATCGGAGCTCGGGACCAAATAGAATTTTTCTCAGATAATATATCAGATTTTATTCACCATTAGGGTCCTCTTGAACTAACACCATAGAAATAGTCAAAGTAGAGGCTGCTAAGTAAGGGATGTAGTCCTTCGTATAATTCAAAGGATGCAATAGAGGCGCATTGGTCAATGCATGCTTAAGAGCATCAAAATATCATTGAGCAGTGTCATCCCAGATGAAAGGAGTTTCTTTCTACAACAATCGCATAATTCCTTTGGTAATCTCAGCATAGTGACAAATGAAATGACGAAGAAAGTTTGCTTTCCCCTGCAAACTTTGGAGTTGTGTCAGATTGTTAGGTTGAGGTAAAGAAAGGATAGCTTTGATTTTTAAAGGATCCAAATGAATCCCATCTTTGGAGACAACGAAAATGAGGAGTCGACCTGATTCGATGGAAAAGATACACTTATGTGGATTCAAACGAATATGGTAGAACCGACATCGAAGAAAAATAGCCCGTAGATGACCAAAATGGTCGGATGGACTGCATGAATGGGCTAGTAAATATTCGAGGTAAGGTTACACAATATGTTTGATATCGTGTAAAGCATATGACATGGTCCACTAGAATGTAGCACCAACATTTTTTAGGCCAAACGGTAGTTTTCGATAGGCAAAAGTTCACCACGGGCATATGAAGGTTGTCTTATGTTGATCAGTCGGTAAAATGTCAATCTGGTTGTACCCTGAGAAATCATCCATGAAAGAGAAAATCACACAACCAACACAATTATCAATAATATGGTTGATGAAGGGTGTAGGGTAGTTGTCTTTCGAACAAACCTTATTGAGATCCCTATAATCAACGTAGACACGAATGGTCCCTTTCTTCTTAGTGACCGGAAAAATATTTGAAACCCATTCCGTCAAGGGGAGATGATAAATTAACCCAATTTTAACTAATTTCTCAACTTCTGCCTTAATAGCCACAGTCTTCTTGGGATGGACCGGGTGGAGTTTATATCGAACAGGTTTAACACCTGGGTAAGTTTTAATTTCATGCACCACGATCGACGGATCAATCCCTGGAATTTCTTCGTAGCTCCAAGCGAAGACATCGCATAATTATTTGAATAAAGCAGTATAAGAAACCACTTCCTTGGGCGAACAATTTTCACCGAGATTAATATTTTCCATGACACCTTCCTTGATCAAAAGATCAATAATGACCATACAAGAAATATTTCCTAAATTCTCCTAAGAAATAGTATCCTGTGTAAGTATACGAGATTGTGGAAAGTTGACAACATCAAGGGGGAAGATAGAGTGTATATCTTCTTGGATTTTGTCCAGAGGTGGAAGAGAATAATATCAATCATGGTTATAATCCCAAGGTACTTCGTCTATGCTAATCATTTCCATAATAGATTCGTCGAAAGGAAAAATTTTGGAAATGTAGTCAAAAGCAGAAGACAAGGAATTCAACCATGATGGCATCGAGTAGGTGTCAGGTGCCAATAGATGTTGGTCATCTGAGGAGGAAGAGGTGGATTGAATAGCATCGTATGAAGCCTCGACTAGACTAAGTGACATGGTGTCACCTAGTGCATCGAACTCTAGAGGACTAGGTACAATCCAAGGATTAGATGATTCCAAAGACTGATAAGTTGTAGTCGAAATCATATTGACTTTGGCAATATGGTGCGTGGTAGGAGGGAGCGGTGCAGGGAAGGTACCCATAAGGGTGGAATATTTCAACAATCCTACACCAACACTTTCATATGTGATCTTTTGATATCCCAAGAAAGGAATATTGTTGGTAGCAGGAGCATGAGCGTCGGGTGTACATAAATCTAACTGATCGATAGTGACAATTTTTCCTTGATGAGGAAATTGTACAGATCGAAACACCGATGAAGAAACAATAGTCATAGCATAAAACCAACTTCTTCCTAGTAACAAGTTGTAATCGAGGGGAACATCGACCACCTCGATGTCAACAGAGATGGTTTTTCCACCCAAATGAACGACTAAGCACTGCAAGAGTCTGTGAGGATGAAAACCTCGCCCATCGAATGCGTGCAACATCGTAGGGGATTTGTTAAGTGAGGATTATTTTAAGCCTTTCAAACATGATAAATACATGACACAAGTAGAGGCTTCCTCATCCAAGATAGTGCGGTGAATTTGTTGATTGTGAACAACAACATCAATTTGAAAAGCATGTTGGTGAGAGAGTCGAGACTTTAAATTGTCCAGGTTAAACGTGATATTGTTGGATGACTCAGGATCAAAAGCACCAATAGAAGCCAAGAGAGTTCTACGTTGACTTGGGAAGTGCTGTAGAACTTCCAATGCATACATAACACATGGTGCTTGAGATAAATCTTCAACAATGTTGTAGTTTTGGGTGACACGTGATCTAGGATTAAAAGTAGATTTACGGATAGTGCTCTTGGGAGGGCGTAATATAGAGTCTAACGTAGGTTTTTCTATCTGAAGTGATCTAGACAGAGGACTAACAGATGGAGGACTAACATAGGATGGTGATGGATCTGATAAAGTATCATTAGTGACCTGTGCTTTGTTAGGTTTAGCTATTGTGTTGTATGTCGTAGAAAGAGTGGTTAAATCAATCCCATTGAACATATAAATATGGGCACTTGTTGAGGCTTCATCATGAGGAGGGTGGCTAGAACTGCCCCCTGGAGAGGGGCTTTAAGAAACCATGGATTGTTGCTGAGGAAAAGGTTGTGTTAACACAATGGGTTGGGAATTCCCTTTGAATAGTTTTGCCACTTCATCGCAATGTGGAAAGTCTCAGGTGTAATGATTGTCACCATAAATAAGACATGGGAATTTTGGTTTCCATTGTGGTTTCTTTTCGGTAGTAGGCACTGGAGTTTGAGTTTTGGGTTGTTCATTGTTATTATTCTTTTTGGGTTTATTTTTTGTCTGCTTCTTAGCTCCGGATTGTTGTGAAGGGGAAGAATGAAGAACATTCACCTCAGAGACTTGATTTTGGGGGGAGGTAGAGGAGAGTCAGTTTGAAATGGGAGTAGGTGTTGAAGCAGATCAATTTGCAGTTCCATTCGACTGGGAAATAGATTGGGTTTTGATGAAGTCGATAACTCCATCCGCATGAGATGAGGATGAAGGTTTGGACGGATCGGTAGTGGCATGGGTAGCATTTGGGATCAACTCATACAAAGTACTAGATTGTGAATAAACCAAATGTAAGTACTGAGCCCGAGAAATGGATTCTTCCTCGATGACTACACTACCCATAGTGACATCATGAGAAATTGGGGGTAAAAGTGATTTGGTAAACCATTCTGCCAATAACTAGTCAGGAATGATTTCTTTGATCAACCTTCATCGTCGTCTCCACTCATGAATATTATCAAAGATATGTATGGAACTAGTCTGATGAAGGGAGGTCAAGAGTTCGATACCCGTCTCATATTGAATGGGTAGTTGAAAGTGCGTGAGAAAGGACATGGAAAGGGAGTTGAAATCTTGGAAAGAACCATGTGGAAGTTCAATATACCACTTGGTTGCAGAGCCCGTAAGTGTTCGATGGAAAAGATGTAAATGTATAGAATCGTCCATTAAGGAGTTTGATGAAAACCATAAATGGAAAGTGATCACATGGTTATTCATATCTTCTCTAGGTTTACCATCAAATTTTGGAATATCGGAAGGTAATTTAGAAGGAATAACTGGCCAAAATGGATAATGTGGATCATTGGTCAATCGAGACAAGTCCGGGAGATCCAGAGTCACAATAAATGGTAGTTGTCGGTTAACCTGAGGGTGATACTGGTGTGGCATAAGGATACCAGTAGGTATGTAAACTAGGTTAGGTGGATAATTTTATTTAGTAGGTCCTCCTATATATGGTTTTTGGTGACCAGGATAAACATGATTCGATGGTGGTTGAAAAACATGTGCAAGTGGAGGATAACCTGATGGGTTCTGAGGATTATAAGTCAGATGATTTTTTTCCCATAAGGGGGGTAAACATTTTGTCCATGAGGAGGATACTCATTAGTCCCATGAGAAAGAGGAGGTTGTTGTTGTCCTTAAGAATGTTGTTCCCTAGCGAATTGTGGATTCCTTGGGAAAGGAATGTTCCAAGGATTTGGTGTTGCAGACACATTCTATCTGTATAATGGATGATGGAATACAGTCTAAGGTTTCCCCCCAAGCTAAGGTTGTGTCCCAATTTGAGGTTGGCCCCCAAATTGAGGTTGTGCTCCAGCGTCAGTTTGAGTGCCTAGAGGGATCTGTAAAATAGAACTGAATGACTGATCGATGCTTCCAACTGGATTAGAGCCACCAACAATAACTCCTCCAAATAAAAGTGTAGGTATAGAACCAGCAGTAGTGTTATATCCAGGAGGAACAAAAATTCTAGGAACTTCAGGTGTAACCTAGGTAGTGTTGGAAACAGAAGGATTCATAGATCTATACGCAGGGGGAAGTGACAGATTAGGTCTAGATGAAAGTGGTGTACCAATGGGAGCTTGGTTAACCACCACGTTCCCGATGGGAATAGTCATAGCACGAGGGACCATAGTAGAATGGGCCATCTGGAGATAAAAAGTTGAACTAGTACCAACTGACTGTGTGCCTGGACTAACGGACTGTCTGTATGGACCAACGGTCTATTTGTTTGGACCAACGGTTGTACTAGAAAAATGATCTAAAGGCATCGTGTAGGTAACATATGTGTGGGGAAATTGTGATATGACAGGTATATCAACACCTTCCCCTGAGCCGTAAAGGTCCTGCACTGTGCGAGGCAGGCTTCTAAATATGCTGGTAGTCCAAAGGGGATCCCCGACTCCATGACCTGAATGGGGTCCGTTCGGCATACCATAGGTGTCAAAAAAAATATCTCCTGATGAATTCATCTGGAGAATACGTCTCTTGTACCCATGAGGTATGAGAAAAGCCTCTAGAGAATCGAAAATATGTCAGGAATTTTCTAAAGAGTCAGTTCTTTCCACTTGTGGAGTTACAGTGTCCTCGACCTCGCTTTGTTGAGGCAAAGGTTGGTAACCCTCTGGATCTTCCGGGGGTAGTCCTTGCATCCTATGTGAACAACGTGGAGGGTCAATGTTGGTCGAGCAAAATATTTTACGGAAAAAATCTATTGCCAACTAAAGAAAATAAACAACATACACTAATCAAATATATGAATCAAACCAAGCAAACAAAACCTTCTCTCGATGGCTGTACTAGTTGGTGATGAAATCCAATGTTGCGTGAACAATTCAAGAAGGGTATAGGATATGAGTGGGTGGAAAAGTTATGATGGTGAACTACTTAACAAACTTACGCCTTGGTGCAAGCTTCCACACAGTAATTGTGGATTTACCCTCCAAGGAGCTCGAGTGTGTTTGACCACCGTCTGTTCCAAGTACAACGAAGACTTCCCTTCACCGTCACCTTGTGTAAATACCCTAAATATTATGGTTACTAAGGACACCAACTTGCAGTCAGCCCCTAGGCGGGTACAGTCAACAGTCTAGTCCGAATGTATGGGTAGGATAACAAGTCTGAAATCCTTTGAGAGAACTGAGGACAAGTGGATCGGTAGAACTCCATAGGACCCATAATGGATTCGGAATTCACGAAGCATCGAGACCAAATGAAGACAGTTGAACCTCGAGAAGAACCCCCAATATACAATCTGAATACTATGACCGATTGAACCACGGAGGGATAATCTCTGTAACTCTCCCAAACGTGACCTCGTGCATAACCCCTATGTGAGAGGAGGATCCCAAAAATTTTATACGAAAATTGGATTTTCTCTCCCTATCACAAGATGCTAATGTTTGTTTTGAATGCTTTGGAGATTTGTACTCACAGCCTAATCCAAAGGGCTAATCATATTCTAATGTTGGTGGAGGATTCTAAAAACAAAAGTTCTAGATCAATTTTAATTAGCATTGATTTTGCAGTTGTTCTTTACTCAGGGGTGTATGACAGTGAAACTAATGATATTATGACTTAATTCCCAAAAAATGCATATGAAATGAAAAACAATCTTTTCTTTCAATGAATGTCTATTTAAGGGAAGGAGAAAAAATTTATTTTCACTGTCAAACACTAAGATGCAGTAACCTCATGTAATTGTTTCTCAATCAAGAATCAAATATAATGCTAAAATATTCAGAAATTTGTTCTAATATCCAAAAACCAATTGCAAAAAAAAAAAATCCTTTTGTTTAAATGTGAATGATAATCATATTGATGTAAATCTTCCTATGTCAATCAGACTTCAATATCTATGAGATTTAATCAATCGGAATCAACCTTCAAATAAACAAAAACACACTCTCGTTGTGATCAAACAAGAAACAAAAAAACAAAAAAAACAAATTTGCAAAAAGAAAACCAAAAATTCAGACAGGAGGAAGTTCTTGGAGAAAAGAGTTCAAATATCAAAATGGAATAGTGGATAGATCTTCGAATTTCCTTATAAAATATTTCATACAATCAGATAAATGAAAAAGCAGTAGATCGACTCCAAATCTTAGAGAAGAAGAGAGATTCAAAGAAAGGAAGAGAGACATAAAAAATACAAACAAAATATCATTAATTCTTAATAAATAAAAAGGTTGGAAGCTAAAACAAGGACATACTGAGATGGTGAAAACCCTGAGCAGATGAATCAACAAAAACTACACTCAGAGATCAATTCCCAAAAGGTTTTTAGAATAAAAATACCAACTCTCGGGTGTCAAGGGCACTAGAGTGTTGTAGCACTCTGTGGGATCCTACAAGGGAGTTCTAGTGCTCTGGTTGAAGAGGCACATGAGTTCTATCCTCTAAGAAGAACATAAACTTGCCCAGAACTAAAAAAAAAAAAAAAAAAACTAGAAATTCAGTGTGTATGGGATGAATCCAAGAGCCAAAAACACATCTAAGAATCCAAAACACAACATGAATAAGATCTAAAGATGATCAAAGGCCAAAAAAAAGACCAAATAAGGAAACCAAAACTGAAAATTTTGCTCCCTAGTGGAGTTGCCAATTTTTGTTATAGGAAAATCCCCTTGCGGATAGGTGGATTCCCTCTTGGACCCTAAACATCTAATATCAAGATAGAAAGGTGTTAACTTTGGTTACTGACATCCATTTAAACCTATCTAAGCTAACCCATAGATAAGAGGAAGAAGATGTACCCTTTTATGATGTTTGTCCTCACCCTCCAAGTTGAGATTTGATCCTCAAGCTCTTCAACAACTCCTGGAATCCAATAAAAGACAAAGCATGCTTCCTATTGTACTACTATTAGTTTGAAACTAGATCTACCCATTAAAGACAAGCTCATGTAGGTATACACAATGTTGAAGGAAATAGGCCAAGCACGTGTATTAATGAGAAATCAATAAAGATACTTACAGACCTTTGATGAAGCTGCAACAACCTCTTCCAGCTCTCCTTGTCCAACTGCTTGCTCAAATAATCCACAAACAAAATGAATATGATTCACTGATTATCTCCCTTATGAGATCATAAGTTTGATGCCTTCAATGTCTCCCCCATTCACCATGAGGAGGCCTCCTTATATAGGCTTGGAGAGTCCTAACCACCTTAGAGATTCTTGGGATAGGTTGAGGATCTTTCTCCATTAGTTGTGGATCCTCCCTACGATCCAACCTTGACCTCATATTTGAATCAAACTAACTTCAGAGATAAGGGGGATCTTCCTCTGATTTTATCAACAACATAACACTCCCCTAGAATGGTGCACAAAGTGCTATAACACTCCCCCAAAGGAGGGCAAGGAGCATTAGCACTTCTTTCTAGTGGGTAGGGGAGCGATGCCCTTCAAAATTCATTTTTAAGTGGTCTTTCTCAAGGAAAAGGCTTTGTAATATTTTTCAAATGATTTCTCCTTCTTTAACAAGTCTCTGAGGGTGTCTTCAAGTGTTCCTTGTGATGTTGTTCGAGACATGACATAGGCAAGATGACTGTATGATGTATGTGACACTTGTGGCTAAAATGCGACACTTGCAACACTTGTAATGATGCCAATAGGTCATCATTGAAATGAGTAATTTTGATGTGTAACAACTAGGCATGTGGGAATTTTCATTGGAACTAATTTTGACTTTTGTTTCAATGAACTTGGCCTAGAAATGATGTTAGGGCCTTATGGGAAACTGGATGGGCTTTGTGGATTTATGTGGTGGTTCCACACCCACAAAGAGTAGTAAAATATTCTAACAAATTGTTAAGTTTAGGAAGGTATTTTGAACTCAGTCATTGGACTCCTATATAAAGGAGAGATGCCATTGTGAAGTTAGATGATCATTGTGGAAGAATGGAGTTGGCATAGGTGAGTCTGGACTTATGTCAAGAAGGATTGGTAATATCAGCTAGAAGAGTCTCTAAGGTGGTGAATCTGGCCCATGAGAAAGGAGGTGGCAAAGAGAGAACTGTACATAGGTGTTTGTACAAGTTTTATAAGTCCATACACAATTTGCAGGTAGATGAAGCATATATGTATGAGGGCTGCAAAAGGACGAATCACATATGGGGTATATGTCATCTGCAAGAGAGAAAATCACATATGTATGTAAGTTTCCAATAAGGTGAATCATGTATTTGGTTTTCTGGGTAAGTACAGATCTGTGCAAGCTGACAGGTGACATCATCAGGATGGATAGGTGGTCTACAACATATTCGTGAGAAGAGAATATTTCCAGAATAAAGTTGAGGTATAATTTTCTGTTTTGTATTGGAAGGACAAGGTTGTCCTCAGATTCTCTTGTTTTGGAAGCACAAGGTTGTCCTCATATTTGGTGATATTGTATTGGTTGAGAGGACTGATTTTTTCATCATATTTGAATGATTGGATAATTTTACATAACACATTTATTGTGTCTCTTTTGTATGGATGATTCATCTATGATCTTGTTGTTTCTGTTGCATATGTTTTCAGTCGATAATTTTAGTGCAACTTTTTTCAGTGATAGTTAGACCACTAGGGAGAAATTTCCATATATGAAATTAGTCACATAGATTTACATGTGAAAAATGACATGGTTTCAGAGCTCGGAATTTGAAGAGAAGGGGATCATCTTGAGACACTTTGTTGGCTACAACACTAGAAGAGCGTTGTTCTTGTTCTTGATCTTGTTCCGAGAAGGTCAAGATGGTGAATACATTGAAGCTTGAGGATAGGTTGGAAGGGAAAACCAACTTCTAGTATTTGAAGGCAAGGGTTCTCCTTTTGTTGGAAGAGAATGACCTAAATTAGTATGTTGAGGATGTGGTTCCTATCTTGACTAACCCAGTAGATTTGGAATTTCATAGGAAGAGGGAAGTGAAGGCCAAGCAAGTATTTCTAGAGTCCATGAAGGACAAATTGATTCCTTACATTACCAAGAAATAAACTACCAAAGATATGTATGATGTTTTGGTGGGTATTTACCAAAACAAGAATCCTGGAGGGATGCTACACTTGAAGAATCGACTTCATATTGTCAAGATGACAAGTGAAGACATAATTGTCAGTTATATTATGAATATTACTTAGAATTGATATCAAATCACAGCTATTGGTGAGACAATGCAAGATGTTAAGGTGGTTAATGTAGCATTGAGAGGTATTCCCAGGTCCTAGGAACCATTTGTGCAAGGGATATGTGCATGAGATAATTTACCAGACGTTGACAAGATATGGACATATTGTATCCAAGAGGAGAACTAGTTGGTATCCAGAGATGATATGGATGGTTTTGTAAAGAGTAGTAGTGATGAGAACCAGGCCCTTCCATCCCACACTAGGAAGGGAATAAGGGGTTCTACAGACAAAAGAGGTTCGTCAAAGAGAAGGAATTATCCAGAGAGGCAAGCATCTCCAAAGTCAAGACGAAAGAAGGATCTTAGTAACATGATATGTTTTGAGTGTCATGTTTTTTGGAACTATGAGTCATAGTGTCCACACCAAAGGGGAAGACAAAGAAGGTAGTAGGCATCAACAACAAAGGTTGATGTGGTTGCATATAGGTTCCAGAGGGAGATCTTGTTGGTCTCTTCATTTTTAGGTAATGTATCCAACACTGAGATATGGTTTGTGGACAATGTAGAATATTTCCATATGACATGTTCTAGAGAGTTTTTTGACACTCTCATAGAGACTCGATCATACTTATGTGTGGAGCTTGGTATAGGAGCCAAGCATTCATTATGACGATCCTATGTTGTATCGTTTCGATTGGATTCAAGAGATATACTGAGGGTGTCGAATATGTTGTGGGTGTCAGAACTTAGAAGGAGTGCCCTCTCAATATCAAAGATTGAGAGGAAGGGATATCATGTATTGTTTCAATATGGACATGTATTTCTTGTTCCTAGAAAATATAGCTTTAGATAAAAAAAATGGTTCTTGGAGTAAGGGATGGAAACCTATATAGGTTGAGGGGATGGCCTATGAGTGCTATGACTAGTAGGATAAGAGAGAAAGATGAGGAGGAGAAGGTGGCTCCACAAGTGGTGAGGTAGGTGAAATCACCAATGGTATATGATCAAACAAAGACATCTTTCAGAGTGAGTCAACCCTCAGGATCCAGGAGGGAGGATCATCCTCATAGGACTATGTAGAGGATAGTTGATAGAGAGAATATGGCCCCAGAGGAGGTGTATACTTAGAGGGATTCAATTTTCAGGAGGATCATGTGATATCAAAGTGAGCTCAATATTAAGGAGATTCAGTTGGCTCATAGGGTGAGATGGTCATCTAGAGAGAGTCCCCCCTCAGGTTCAGTTTGGAGAGAGATATATTCTAGGACTGACACACAAGTGTCATAGGTTGAGGAGGATAGACAAGAGCTCCATAGGAAGGAGGATGCTAGGGAATCTAATACCTCCATGGAGGATACACTTGTCTCATTAGGATTTTCTAAAGCGATAAAGGAGGGAGCTAGTAAGGAGGACCACGGAGTAGGATTTACTTCAATCTTAGAGGGAGAAACCAATGAGGTAGATTAAACAAGAGGATTTTCTTCAGTGACTGAGGATGTTTATAGTTATAAAGAATGTATATTTGGATGTGTTATAGTGGGATGTGGCAAGTCATATACACTAGACATATGGATCTGTTCCAATGATTGAGGATGTGGCTAGTCAGACAATCTGGACAACTATATGTGTTTCAGTGACCAAGGATGTGACCAGTCAGACATGTTTTGTCTCAATAACCAAGAATGCATCAAATAAAAATGAATTTACAACATAAATTATTGTGACAGTATTTGAGGACCCATTTTCCATAGTGACAAAGGGAGTAGCCAATATGGACTACTAGAGTAAAAAAGATGTGGTATATCCACAGTAATATCTACTATGAGTGACAATGGTGCCATCATATGTTATAGGATGGGATACCTCCCTCGCTAAGAGGGAGTGTTGGTTTTTGTAGCTTCAAGAGTTATTCCCACTAGAGTCCAAGGTGCTAGGCATGTGGGAATTTTCGTTGGCACCAATTTTGACTTTCATTTCAGTGAAATTGGCCTAGGAATGAGACTAGGGCCTCATGGGAAATTTTATGTGCTTTGTGGGTTTGTGTGGGGGTGTCACACCCACCAAGAGGAGTAAAATATTATAATAAATTGTTGAGTTTAGGAAGGGATACTAAACTCACTCATTGTAATTCTATATAAAGGATAGATGTCAATGTGACATTAGATCACCAATGTGGAAGAATGGAGTTGGAATAAGTGAGCTTGCACTTGTGTCAAGAAGAATTGGTAATGTCATATAGGAAATTTTGCAAGGTGGAGAATCTGTCCTACGATAAAGGAGGTGGAAAAGAGTGAAGTGTACAAAGGTGTCCATACAAGTTTTCTAATTCCATAGATAGTTTGCAAATGGGATAAGCATGTATGTACATGGGTTGCAGAAGGAGGAATCACATATAGGATATATGTGGTTTGTAAGAGAGTAAACCACGTATGTTCACGAGTTTCCAGTAAGGTGAATCACGTATCTAGTTTTTCGGGCAGGTACAAACCCATACAAGATGACAGGTGATGTCAGTAGGCTATACAAGCATTGTACAATAAATTCATAAGTAGAGGAAATTTCTAGAATATAGTTGAGGTTTGGTTTTATGTTTTGTATTGGAAGGACAAGGTTGTCCTAAGTTTCTCTTGTTTCAGAAGGACAAGCTTGTCCTCATATTTGGTGATATCGTATTGGTTGAGAGGACCAATTTTTTCCTCATATTTGAAGGATTGGATGAAGTTAGAAAACATAATTATTCTGTCTCTTGTGTATTTATGATTCATCTCCGATCTGGTTATTTCCACTAGATATGTTTTTCATTCAATATTTAAAGAACTACAAATGACCATCAGATTACATAACTACAAAAGCATATTAATGCATATTAAATAAACACACTATAAAATACACTTTTACCTAAACACATCTTAGACCAAGTTGATCTTAACTAACTCCTAATTATCTAAATATCCTAATAGTTTAGAATTTTCTAAGATATCAAAAGAAAAAGTTAAGGATCTAATATTCTATTTTATTAAGGGTGGAATGGATATTTCCACCTCAACTCATTCCTTTCTTTTACTACATAGCTACTAGTATCATGACATGGTCCACAATCCAATCCTTGACGTGAAATATCAGTAGCTTCCAAATATTGTACAACATTAATAACCAATATTTCTTATTACACTTAAGCATCCATAACTTTCTAAATAAAATACTAATATTTCTTTCTTCCACGTTTAAAATGATTCAAATTAACAATTTAACAAGTCTCCAAGAATTTGAAGTCTCTACAACCCAATGGAGTTTGTCGCCTAAGAGAAATACTCTTTAAGAAATGGTAGTAGGCATAAGCTGAGAACAAATGAATCAACCCATGTTGGACAATATTACCAAGAAAACAAAACCATAAAATTTTATTAAGAATTTTAACTAGACACACTAGTTAAAAGGATGATTTTGAACAACTAGGTGAATGTGTTACTCATCAATGACTAACTTTTCACATATCCATCAATGACCATCAACCAACTTATCATGTTTGGATTACCTAAATTTTACATTTAACTTTAGGGATGGAATTTATCCCCTTAATTGTTTGTTATATTTGTTATTGAACAAGATAATACTTTCCTTGTAAAACCTAAGGACCAAGAACTAGGGAACCTTGGCCAGGGTCTTACCATCCTATTTCAAAATAAGAGCCCACTAAATATAATTTTTATTAAAGGATAACCCAATATTGAATGATCAATCTCATTAAGGAGAGATAAATAGTCTCACAAACCTTCCATATGCTTTGGGACATAAAGGAACTTTGAGCATGACCATAGTAGGCATAGTTATAAGATATTAGAGTGCAAGACCATGCCAATGTTTTTTTGCATCGCATCAATTCAAGAGAATTAAAATTACTCAAGAGTACCTTCTAAGCCTAGATTTTTTATATCCATGTCTTTAATCACTCATTGACGTGTAAGTCTCAGGCCTATGTGTGGACCTTCAAGGTACCCAAGTCCCCACAATCCTTCAAAGTGAAATACTAGTCCTAGTTTACTATGTACGGTTTTGGCATGAATGTTTTTTGCCAATAGAAATTTTTTAGAGCCCTTTTCAAGATTTTATGTGATTGCATTAATGGATGTAAAATGGTACAAAGAAGCATATAACTGATTTTCAACAATGTCACATCATAAATATAACCTGGGTGTGTGGAGGCGCAATGGAACAGGTTTCAACAACTAGTGCATCAATTCAGCTGAAGAGGTGACCTGCCACATGAATGGAGGTCTGTCATATCACAAGAGTTATACATGCCCAAAAAATAAAAGATATTTACAAATAATTTAAATATATGTTTACTAGATATTTTGTCAAATGCACGATTAAGTACATAAGCAGTGAAAATATAAAAAATACTTCATACTAAACTCCTCCAAGAAACTATCTTGAATAGGTTCCTTTGTCAGGCCATGACAAGCATGCCTGCAATGAGATCATCGATGGGGAGAAACTAATCTAGAACTAGAATTACCAGCGTGACCTGAAGACCTTACACTTGGTGATACAACTACATCAAATTATGGATCTCGATGAGAAGATGTCGCAAATGCATTGTGATGAACTAGATTTCATGTCAAGAAAAATATTATAGTACTAGCGGCATGAATATTATCTCCAAGTTTAGATATTTTCG
>ML803893.1:52787-64015 GCA_009831015.1 Picea engelmannii
GGGGGGGGGGGTTGGGAAATAACCTAGGAGAGAGATTCCCTCTCAATGGGTTGCAGTTATCAATTGGTCAATCTTGAATAGAGCCAAGACCAACTCCTTAGAATTCTCTTATGTCAAAATAATTGACATAGAGACCCAAAATGAACTCAACCCATAATTTCCAAACAAAATACAAAGGAAACTACCTATTATTGTAGGGAGGTTTATCAAATACCATACACTACCCATCCATCCAATTATATATCAATCAAGTGAATACACACCAATCCATGCAAAGATGCCTCTTTCCTGAATCAGGTGGTTGGTTGATTATAGGGTCAAAGAACAACTTAAAAAATACTCTCTTTGCTTATATTCAATTTTTTGACCTCTTCCTTACTAATGCCAATTGAGTAGTACTCTCTCATCCTAGTCATACATTTATATATATCAGACAAATATCCATAGGAATCTCTAATGGGATTGATGATGGTGTCAAGTGAAGTGGCCAATGAAATAAAAGATGTCTCTCTTGTGTTCCTAATCTCCCCAATTATGTTTTTGAGTTCATTTAAATTTTAAACATTGATTAATTTCAATGTATGGGTCTTATGGGGAGTTAGGTTCTTGGTATGGGTATTATGGGGAGTTAGGATCTAGATTTTCATCAAGATTTTTCTCCATGGTAATGGAATAATAGTTCCAATTAAATAATAATAATAAATTCTTAAAAGATATGTAAATTTCTAAATTTAAAAATTATTAAAATGACATTTAAAATCAAATATACCTAGAAATGAGAGATTCACTAAACAAAATGTTAACTTCCAATGAAGCCGATGTATAGGCATTTCTTTTCCTCATAAATTTTTTCTTATATGTGGAAGCACACTCACATCGGTGGAGGAAAAATCACCATAGTTGGAGAGAAATGAATAGAAAATGAGTCACGTTTTTTTTTATTCTTTTACATATAGGAATATTCACGTGTTCTTATTGCGTGCATGCTAATAAGTGCACTAATTTTTTATTTTTTTTAAATACACGTGGACTCTTATAATCCGCAATGGATTAGCATGCATTGAGATTCAACGAGGGTCAAGGATATTTAAATAGGAATGCATGTGTGTTCTGTTAGCACCAAAAGTCACCTCTAGATTTCAGTAGAGGTAAGCCTGATACCCATCAGTTTTATATGTCAAAATGAATAAATTTAAAGGTGTTCTAATGGACACGGTCTCAAGATTATATTTCTTTAACAATCTCAACTGGGTTGGCATACATAGACAAGTGAGGTCTTAGTCTAACTTCAGTAAGTGATTTGATATAAAGGGTAATTAGGGGGAGGAATCGGTGAGGAGATGTAAGGGCCTGCTATGGACATCAGGTCTTCTAGCCACATAAGGAAGAAAAGCTTCAAGAGAGAGATCCTCTCAAACCCAAATCTTCAGACATTAAGATGTGTCTAAATGACATAGCCACAAAAACACGATGATCAATCCTCATCACAATGCTACTGTTGTAGCACGACTGGATCCTCCAATTCTGAGCTACTCAATATAAGGGGGGGGGGGGAAGATAACACGGAAGACTGATTAAAACTGGTGAAAATAATCTGATGATCAAACCTACATCACAACAAGATCACAACCCTCAAATGGATCTTCCAATTCTGAGTGTCTTAACACAATGTTTACAAAGAGATGGAGAGGATATGACTTCCATTAAACAAGAAGTATCAAATACATAGCATAACCAGAGAACCAGAGGCCTCATTAAAAATTTACAATCAGGATCTCAACTCAACCATCCGCCCTTACAAAATATAAAAACTGAGTATATATACTTAGAACTGCTAATGGCCGCCAGGGAAACGAACGAACCACTGCATTCAAAGATTTATGTCTCCTCCTTCTATTGTCACGCTGCACTTGTCTTCCTTTGTCAGATGTGAAATTAAAACAGTATGGGCTTTGCAGGAAAACCCATTTACAGAGGAGTTATGGTATGTCATCTAGCCGCCACGACCATCCTTTCATGCTTTCCATTTATGTGATAAAACAAGGTTTCAGCCATGATCCCCCACTTTCATTAACTGTCTTCATTGGGATCGGGATGAGCCCTGACATCCATGAACTCTCTAGGTGGTGCCCATGACTTTGTTGAATTAATCTCAACGCCTTGAGCCCTACTGCTCTCCTTATACAATCAAAACATGAACTTTCGGCCCTTGGCACAACTCTTATCCATCATTCCACATGACCTCGAGCCATGACCTTGTGCTTATCCCCTATAAAATTTTGGGGCTTCGCATTTTGGGAGTTTTCACTCCCCTTGATTCACAACATCGCGATGCCTGAAATTGTGAAATGGTCATATCCAGATCGATGGTCGGATCTGCTCTAAAATCGACAACCAAGATTGCTTCCTCGAATATCACATGTCACCAGCTCTACGTGACATGGGATAATCTTCTTCCTAGACCCACACACCATAGGGCCATAGGCTATGACCATGGGCCTAAACTTTGAGCACTTTGCGATTTCACGTGTTGGGAGTTTGCGTTGTGCTCCATTATCCAACCTCCGATATGCGAAATCATGATTTCACATTATCTACTGCCACGTTCCCCTCTTCTTTAGATGACCCAGATCAAATTTTCATCATGGGACCACATAACATCGACACTCCTGGGAATACTTTTCTTTTTCTCGAATCTTACACCACGCGTCCCCTGGAATGGACGGCCCTAATTATTTCATGATTTCACATGTCATGAGTTTTCAGGACTCTCCCTCCTACTTTCTCGACTCACAAAATCGCAAAAATATGACCCAACGGTCCATATCTCTCCCTTGATCAATGGCTACAATATTTTCATGATTTCATGTTTTGAGAGTCTCTGATGTGATTGACTCTCGAACTCTTGATTTGAAAAATCATGACTATGTTGATCGTGTGCTACATGTCCCTCTTAAATGAACGACCCAGATCTCATGATTTTAGGCCTTAGTCTGATGCTAAACTTTGTGCAACCCTATAATATCGATCGCCCAATGGTTGTTGGACTAATTTATTTGATGGATCCGATGGCTGAGACTGAGCCTGTGCTTGATGGCTTTTCTCCCACCAGGTATGTGCACACCTTTTCATAATCACACCCTGACTTTGGATAAAAATGCATATGGTGGGTTTTTTTTAAACCCCTTTTCTCACATTTGGTTACCCAATGGCCAACTTCCAAGGAAAAACATCCCCTTGCAAGAATAAGTGCTAACATTAGGATCCATGGGGGATAGAGTCCTCCCTACGAGGCTCTAAGATCTCCTTTTCAGTTCTAGTCACCTTCTGTTGGGCTATGGAGTCAAGCTAAAAACACATTGCTGAAAATACAGGCCGAAAGTAAAAAAAAAAATAAACACCCATTCTCGAAGGAGCTTACTTATGTACAGTCCTAAAATAGTAAAATTTTACATAGTGCTAGGTGAAATAAAACTTCCACCATAGCCAATCAAGTAACTTTCCAAATGGAAGCTCCTTTACTCTGTCGGTGATCACTAGCAGCGGATGCAACCATGACAACGCAATAGTTACATCCTTTATATTTCCTCCTAATGTTGAGGTCAGGATAAAGTTGGGCGGCTTCAAAACATGAAGGAAGTACAAATCCATGTACTCCTTCATAGGCTCGTAGGCTAAATGGTGAACTCCCAAAAATTTGTAACAGGCTGCCATCCATGTTATGCAACTGCTCACACATGGTTGAATCTCTTTGGTAGGTACAAGAGGGTGATCAGTCGATACAGTATGATTAATCGCAGGCGATGGCTGCTCATTAATAATTTCTGAACATGAGATAAACTACTCTTTTTGTTGTTTCCTCTGGTTCTTCTGGTTCTTCTTATTGGCTCTCCCAAGGGTCAGATTCATAATCATCATAAACAGGACCCGTGGGAAAGCTCTTCTCTTCATCTTACTACTTAGTGTCTTTGGTAGGTGTAGGAGGGATGATTTACTCAAGATAATCTTTCTTAATGAATAGAGGATAAGGCCCAACAATCTGTTCTTGGAAATCCTACACATCCAGCTCAAAACTTGATTCGTAACTGTCATATACAGGTTGGTCACTTCTGTAGTATTTGAACTATGATGTGGGGCTCTAATTCTCTTCGTTTGAATAATCCTCAATGCTATGGACAATAGGCCAAAGTGGAATGATCTCCCGATCCTTCCTTTTAGTCCTGAATGTGAACACATCATGGGACATCGCGTGAAGAAAAAGAGAAGAATCCTCCTCCACAATGTCTCATTCCTTTAAAAATAAGACAATAGGGTTATGAGGGGTAGAATATGATGTCTCTAACACCATGGAATCTTGAATACTACCCTCATCAGTATGACTTCCAAGAACAACATCTTCAAGAACTAGAAAATCCTCTATATTTTCTTCAAAAAGGAAGCAGTCATGATCTGCCTTAAACTCTTCTATCTCTGAAAAGAGATATTCTACCAGCTCTGTCAACTCACCCAAAGAATCCTCCTCTTCATGGTTTTCATCCCTGCATCTTTCATAGGACACATCCATGTCTTTATCATAGCCTTCATATTCCTCACAACAATTATGACAAATAAACTTACAGGAATAAAATGCTTTGCAGTGCCTAGTGAAGGCTGCATGAAATTCTCCCAGTGAAGAAATGCTAGCGGGGGGTAAAGAATGATACCACTCAAAAGCATTCCTTGCTAATGGGAAAATGAACATCTTCAACAATACATCCCCATGATGTATCTCCCACTGATGCATGAGTTCATGAAAATCATGGAGATGTTGAGCAGGGTTGTCCCCTTTACGCTCTCTAAATATGGGAAAATAATCATCCCATTCATTTGGAGTAGGGACAACATTAGGAAAACTAGGAACAACAAAAAAATTAAAGGGAGCAAACCTTCGAGCCAGGATCCTTTCCATTTCAAACTAGTGGAGTCATCGATCGATCCTTGAATCATGGAGTCACCGGGTGAATGATGTGCAAATTTGAATGTGTTTGGTCTTTTTTCACCATCAAAGGCCAGATCCTAGTGTTGTCATTCCCCTAGGGAACTTCTCAATATGAGGAAGCAACTATTGAAAACTTTCTCAAGAAAGCTCCTCTGGGTAAGCTTTTAGGTGTGCTAAAAGTAGCCACAACTGAAACAATGAAGTGGAAACATTGGAGTCACCATGCACATAGTTGCAATCTTTGGTGTACTAGGTTTTTATGCACCCTCAGAACCAGTAAGCTTTGTCATTCAATCCTAGGGAAAATATTCAATTTCGTCCCCGAAAATGGTGCCATAAATGTTAGCACTAGAAGTCACCTCTGGATTGTAGTAGAGGTAAGCCTGATACCCATCAGTTTTATATGTCACAATGAATAAATTTAAGGGTGGTATAATGGACACAGTCTCGAGATTATATTGCTTTAACAATCTCAACTCGGTTGGCATACATAGACAAGTGAGGTATTATTCTAACTTCAGTCAGTGATTTGTTGTAAAGGGTGAGTAGGGGGAAGAACTGGTGAGGAGATGTAAGGGCCTGCTATGGACATCAGGTCTTCTAGCCACCTAAGGAAGAAAATATTCAAGAGAAAGATCCTCTCAAACTCAAAGCTTCAGACAATAATATGTGTCTAAACAACACAACCACAAAAGCACAATGATCAAACCTTCATCACAATTCTACTGTAGTAGCCCGACTAGATCCTCCAATTCTGAGATACTCAGTATAAGGGGGGGGAAAGATAACACGGAAGACTAATTAAAATTGGTGAAAATATTGCAGTGATCAAACCTACATCACAACAACATCACAACCCTTAACTGGATCTTCCAATTCTGAGTGTCTTAACACAACATTTACAAAGAGATGGAGAGGATCTGACTTTCATTAAACAACAAGTCTCAAATACATAACAGAACTAGAGAACCAGAGGCCTCGTTAAAACTTTACAATCAGGAGCTCAACTCAACCATCCACCCTTACAAAATATAAAAACTGAGTATATATACCCAGAAATGCTAATGGCCCCTAGGGACACGAATGAACCACTGCATTCAAATATTTGCATCTCCTCCTTCTGTTGTCAGGCTGCACTTGTCTTCCTCTATCAGATGTGAAACTAAAATAGTATGGGCTTTGCAGGAAAACCCATTTACAGAGGATTTATGGGCTGTCATCTAGCCACCACAACCATCCTTTCATACTTTCCATTTATGTGATGAAATGAGGTTTCAACCACCATCCCCCACTTTCATTAACTATCTTCATTGGGATCAGGATGAGCCCTGATATCCATGAATGCTCTAGGAGGTGCCCATGACTTTGCCAAATTAATATCGATGCCTTGAGCCCTACTGCTCTCCTTCTACAATCAAAACAAGAACTTTCGGCCCTTGGCAGAACTCTTATCCATCATTCCACATGACCTCGGGCCATGACCTTGTGCTTATCCCCTATAAAATTTCAAGGCTTCGTATTTCAAGAATTTTCACTCCCCTTGATTCACAACATCACGATGCCCTAAATCATGAAATGGTCATATCCATATCGATGGTCGGATCTACTCTAAAATTGGCGACCAATATTGCTTCCCTGAGGAGCCCATGCCACCATCTCTAAACGACATGTGCTAATATTCTTCCTGGACCTGCACACCATAGGGCCACAGGCTATGACCATGGGCCCAAACTTTGAGTGCTTCGCGATTTCGTGTGTCAGGATTTTGCATTGTGATCCATGCTCAAACCTTCGATATGCGAAATTGTGATTTCACATTATCTACTGCCACGTGCCCCTTTACTTTAGATGGCCTAGATCAAATTTTCATTGTGGGACCACATACCATCAACACTCCTGGGAAGAATTTTCTTTGGCCTGGATCCCGTGCCACGCATCCCCTGGAATGGACAACCCTGATTATTTCTCGATTTCACATGTCGCGAGTTTTCAGGACTCACCCTCCTAGTTTCCCGACTCACAAAATTGCTAAAATATGACCCAACGATCCAGATCTCTCCCTTGATCAACAAATGTGATCTTTTAGTGATTTCACATTTCGGGAGTCTTTGATGTGATTGAATCTTGACCTCTCGATTCGTGAAATCGTGACTATATTGATCGTGCACCACATGTCCCTCTAAAATGAATGGCCCAGATCTCACAATTTTGGGCCTTGGTCTGATGTTAAACTTTGCGCAACTGTATAATCTGGATCGCTAGATTTTCGTCGGTCTAATTTATCTGATGGATCCGATGGTTGAGACTGACCCTATGCTTGATGGTTTTTCACCCACCAGGTATGTGCGCACCTTTTCATAATCACGCTTCAACTTTGGATAAAAATGCATTTGGTGGTTTTTTTTAAACCCCTTTTCTCGCATTTTGTTACCCAATGGACAACTTCAAAGGAAAAACATCCCCTTGCAAGAATAAGTGCTAACATGTTCCTAGAGAACACACATGTTCGCAAAGAACACATGTCTTCCTAAAAAGGATAAGAAACACACATTCTTGTTGCAATGAGAAGGGGAACCATATTTGTTTGCCCACCCTACACACCTCATCAAGAATGGGTTGTACCTTGATAGATTGCATGTTAAGATGGGTGAAATACAATTTATATGTATTACGATCAAACATTGCACATCTCATCTAAACTAGGTGGTAGAATGCACTTGGACTCTCTATATGCAATTATATCTTTGTAGATCCTTCTCAAAATTTATTAAGCACAAATAATATTAATAAATAAATTTGAGATGCCAACTTTTGATTACTTAAATATACAGATTTAAAATGAATCTACCCTAGTTTTTATATATATCTTAATTAATGTTTAGCATTTTTTTTTTTTATAATTTTCTTCTTTACATTAATAATTTCAAATTTTCTTATATTTTGATTTATAAACATTAAATGTTAAACATAATAGGTTGAAAAAACTCCTCCTCAGATAAAATGTTAAATTCCTCAACAAGGATACTTGTATGTCACAACCATGAGACAACACCCTCCTTGATACAATGTGAACTTATTAAGAACTTACCCTTACACATGGACCTTTAGTTAGCTAAGAAATGAGCATTCACACATCTAAAAAGGCTGTAGCACAAGTTGTCATGAGAGATCAACAAGGTAAAATGAGTTTTGATTATCAACTCAATTTGACCATAGGCAATATTTATTCTCGAAGCTAGTCTCACATTAGCTTCTCTATTCGCAATATAGGAAGTTAGTAAAATATCACTCTTATGTTACTAAGAAATTGAACTCTCACCATAATACATGCTCAGATTAGTATAAATTTATAGTATACCTATACTAGCTAAGGTAATGTTAAGGTAATGTAAGGTGATTTTACTCCTATGATGATGTCAAGAAAGATTTTCCCATTTGTAAAATGAAGTTGTAAAATACTCTTCCATTTGTAAAAGGAGGTTGTACAATTATAATGTACTTGACCACCTTAGTGCATTGCTAGAATGACAGGTCATTGAAAAATTTCACAATGTCCCTCTGAAAACACCATAGAAGCCATATCTCCAATACTAGTAATAATATTCCCTACATATTGTACAAATAATATTTTGTTGTGTATGATATACAACATGTATGCCTAACTATAACAAATGGATGTAGAATTCTCATAATTCACACAAGAATTTTAACATACATAGAAATACACTTAAATAATAAGCATATAAACAGTAAAATAAACATGATGATCTAGACACTCATGTTTGAAAATTCCACCAACTAGTTGAAGACCTCAAATGATCCACCCATACATCGACCTTGATGCTCCATCACTCTCAACAACAAGTCACCCTTGAGTTGGGGCTATGACTCCACCAAGGAAAAGGCTACCTAAGCCAACTAAAGTATATCAATCTGTATGGAAAGTGCACTAGGTCAAGGTACCAAACTCCTGCAATGATCTTGATCAACAAACTCCCATTCCCCTCATCCTGAACAACCTAAGCAATTTTTCCCCTTTTATATTTTGTAGTTCCTTAGGATTTCTCACTTCCCTTCCCGCCAGGATAAGTCAAATACAAATTCTTAGAGTTTTGTCTCTATGACCTCCAATTACACTCACAAAGTCTCCATGAACCCTTTAGGGCTCCAACCTTCCCCAAGACAACCAAAGGAGAGTTATCCATGCAAATCCACCTAGAATTCACAGATTTCACAAGGTCATGGGTTCTTATTAGCCACCTAGTTGATGCCACAACATAAAATTCACAACAATAAAATCCCCTCGACAAGCATGAATAGAGAAAAACAACAACGAATTGGTGTAATTTCCATAGAGGGGAAAACTTAAATATGCATGGGCTAACTTGCCACTTGGCTCTCGAGGATCTTGTTATCAGAAAAAATGGTCTATTGGACCCAGACTGATCTCCCTAGAATAAAAAACTGAGACTAGAAAAAAACATATAGAACATAGAACTTTCTCTATGTTGATATAATCAAATTACCAATTATGTAAGGATTCATACCTTGTAACTGACGGTTGTCCTCGCTAGTTGTATCTTCCAACTTCTTTGTCATGAGACTTATGTAGGATAAGTTGTAAGAGACACAAGTCAACAAAGATGAAAGATAAAAGTATAATTTCATGCAACCTATGCAATTGATCAAGGAGATATGCAACAAATATAATCAAATAAAGAAAACCTTTGTGGGAAAGAAACTATATTATTGTATTAATGAAAATGAAAAGAGATTACAACCAAATATACCTTGATGTTGTGAACCTCCTTCCAACAAGATGACTTCTCCAATACCCACAATGCATCCATGAAATCCATCACCATCAAATGACTCCTTTATCTAAGATTGAATTCCTTAAAGCCAAAGAATTACTAACAATCCTTAAAAAAAAAACCATAAGAAAAGCTATCAATCATTATTCTCAATCCACTATTCACTATTTTCTATTAGCCTTTCCTCATGAGGGAATCCTTCTTTTATATATTGAAGAGGAAAAGGGTGAGGAGGTTAGGATGAGAGTTTAGGATCCCCCAAGATCAAGATTATGGGTCAGATCTAAACTGATCGAAGAACACCTCATCTTGAATATTTTCTTCTAGAATATTCTTGAATTTCATCGTTTTCTACCCTTCTAAGCAGTGTCACACCGTGCAGTGGATAAACCTAAGACATGGTCACACCCTATAATAGTGCAACATGCGACACTTGAGGGTGTCACACCCTACAATTATGCAAGATGTGATACTCCCTTAAATTAAGGCTTTAAAGCCCCTAACAACATGTGTAATCCTTTTTTCATGCTTTCCTTCTCTCAAAGTAATGGTCTTCTTCAATAATCATATCTTTTATTCTCTAGATTATAGTGGATAAGTGAACATCATCAGTTGCAAAAAAACTATTGTGTAACAAAATGCCTCCCAAAGTATGAAGCTAGAAGGAGTGATGGATGAAATACTTTGTCTTGTGGGTATTGAAGAAAATAACTCATCAGTTGGAGACCTGTCAATAGAAACCAAGGAATTACAACATCATCTCTAAGGTAGGAATTCCCATACTCAGAATTAAAATGAATCCAAGCATAGATGTTTACATGCAAATATCCCTATCTGATAGGTCATGGCCACCAAATTACACCGTGGATCCATGCCAAAATGTTTCAAATCTAAACATAGCCATTGAAAATACATTGTGGATCTATGTTATTAAGACTCAAATTTTGAACATATGCATGAGACATACATTGTGGATCTATGCAACAGTACATACTCAAAATACTCCATCACAGCCTAGATATATTTGACAAGACCCAAGGTCCTCATTTCCACTATCCCATAGTAAAAATCTAATCATGTGAATAAAGGTGTTGAAGTCGAACATGATATAAACCATCTGATTATCGGTCAATGATGATTATCATTAACAGATGTAAAATGAACCACCAATGATGACAATGTCCCTTAATGTACACAAGTACATTCTATTGAGTGCGAATAAATGAGATGAAGTTGAATACCCATATTATCATTTGATCGAAGGCAACTAATGAAAACCTATCGTCGAAGGCGATGAAACTTTCCATTGAGGCATGCAAGTTCCAAGGTACTATAGAGTTTCTAAATGTATTCCTAGATAATGTGTTGAAGTCAATAGGAATTTTTCCATCACAAGAGGGCTTTGATGTATCCCTCATCAACAACACAAAACAGGT
>ML803893.1:108431-122516 GCA_009831015.1 Picea engelmannii
GATATATTTGTAGTTTAGATTTGTAGTTAGAGTTAGTATATTAGTTGTTTAGTTTAGATAGTTTTTATTTTATGTCTTTTTCATAAAATCATAAAAATCAAAAAACAATAGCTCTCACTGTCTTAGGACAGAATGCAAATGAGTTTTTTAGGTTTTCATTCAAATCTGTAAATTGTAATTATTGTACATTTTGTGAATACGATTTATTTCTGTTAGTAGTTAGATATTTAATTTCTTAGAGTTAGGATAGTATTAGATAGTAGATTGTATATATAATAGTTAGATTTGTTTAGTTTGTTTTAATAGTTATTTTTAGTTAGATTAGTTTATTAGTTCGTTTTAATAGTCAGTTTTAGTTAGATTAGTTAGTTTAGAGTAGTTTTATTTTGTTTTTTTGGGACTTAGATCGGCTAACGGAGCCACTAAACCCATAAGGGTGGTTCATCCCAAATAGCTTGGGTTATTAGACAACCCCGGACCGATTCCACTCTCCTAGTTGACGGACGGTCAATTTTGCCCGTCAACAAAGCTGTAGCTACCTTTGGAAGTCATTACTTCCCTTGAACAATAACTATTGATTATTTCTCATATATTGTGCATGGTGTATTGTGGTGTATTGGTGTAACTCTTATACTATTTTTCATTTCTCATTGGATATAGTTGAATGGTTTAAGTATAAGTTGAAAAAGATTTTAAATTATACTTGATACTAATTCACCCCCCTCTCAATATCAACATCTTTATAGATTGGAAAATGGTACAAAACATACTACCGACTATACTCTAACAAAAACATTTTGTCTTACTGAATTTGGATCTGTTATGAAGAAGTTATGACATTTTTACCCGAAACACCTATTTTAAACTAGTTTCAGGACTAGACACAAACCCTATTTTCCATGGAGTGTAAATCCCAAAATACAACAATCCATAAGATGAAAGTTTTATCACAGTTACTGGGATATGTTTTGTCATTGGCCTCCAGATTTCGTTATTTGAATAATTGTAGAAAAAAAGTTATTGTGAAAATGGTGAGATGACCTGTAAATAACATAACTTAGAAAGCATCATCAAAAGACTCTATCCTCCATTGAATTTCAGCCTTCTTTACTTCACCTTCCCTCTTAAATTTTCCTTAGATCTCCTTTGGTTACCTCAGTCACTTGTAGATATTCAATACTCTCAATGGATACTAATGGGATACCCTTGCTCTCTTATTTATAGTCTCCAAGTAGCTTCCTCTAGAAGTATCCATTTAACCACTTTGTCCACTTAACCACTTTTTCCACTTAGCCACTTTGTCCACTTAACCAACTTTGTCCACTTAGTCACTTTTTCCACTTAACCACTCTATCCACATAACCACTTTGTCCACTTAACCACTTTTTCCACTTAGCCACTTTGTCCACTTAACCAAGTTTGTCCACTTAGCCACGTTGTCCACTTAACCACTTTATCCACAAATAGTAAACTCTCCAATTATAGTTGCAACTAATTTATTTTTAATTTTTTTCTTGTTGCAACCACTTTAACCCATGACTAACCATTTTGACTAGTCAACTTATTCTAGGATTTTCTAGAATAATTTGGCTTCTTTGACCTTCTAGGATGTTCTATATAACTCATGGGGGTTCTCCAATTTCACGTGGCCATAACTCTCTAACTGTGAGGAGTTATGTGGTGTTCCACATATCATCGGAAATGGTATAACATATACTATCCACATAGAATAGTATTACCTATAAATTCACTGATATTCAAGCATTTATACCTCAAACAAAATTAGGTCCCTTACCCATGCCTTTGTGCTACTAGAATTCACTACCAGAATTCTCCAAGGGTTGAAATCAATCACTAAGGGCTGAAATCAATCTACAATATCACTCTTCAAGGGTTGACAACAATGACAACCAACAATCCATACCAATTTTGCATCAACCTAAGACAATTGTCTGACAATCTCCCCCTTTGGAGTTGATGGCAACACCAACATTGATGGAAACACTTAGTTATGATAAAATTCATGCTTATACTACTCATCAATGTTTATATCTCTCCCTCTTTGACATCTAGAAAAGGGTATGTCCCTCTAGGGATGCTTCCCCTAACTAAAATCTCCTTGGGGATGATCCCTCTATCTACATGCCTTTGATATTTCTTTGTGTTTCTAAGCATCTGATTACTCTCTCTCCCTTCATATGAATAATATCTCCCCCTTTGACAAAGGGTATCACTCTGATGCAACACTAAAGTCATATCTCTCATTCTTCACTTGTGACAATCACTCCTCCTAGAAACATGCCTTTGTTCTCTCTCTCCAAGCATCTAACTCTCTATTCTGCATTTGATGAATCTCTTCCCATGTAATCATACCTATATTCTTACCTCTCTCTCTGACAACTTATCTGAATGATATGTCTACCTATCTTTTTGGTTATGTTTCTCTCTCTTGACTTATTTGCAAGATGTTGTGTAGAAAAAATATAAGTCTTCATGTACCTGATTCCTTTTGGATTTATTGTCCATTGGTGCTTCCTTGTGTAATCAACTGACATATATGAAAAGTAGTCAAGAATAAGCATTCAAATATTCCTATCTAGTGTAGACCCCCATCATGTAGGTTGAGATCCTCTCACAGGATCATTCAAATCTCCTTGAGCCGAAGTGGCTCTTTCAGGTCCCTATCGAAACCTTCAACGAATTGATCCACAGGTCCTTCTGAAACCCCCCTTATGCGAATAGGCATAAGGTACGAGATTCACCTCGACACAACCATAACTGGTCCTAGCACAGGCATTTTTCGCAACTCGCAATCTCGTGAATTGAAGTGTTGAGCTCTCGTGCTCTTTTTCTATGAAATCCCAAGTTGCGATATTCAGTGATAGTCTGACTTCCCTTTCACACTTCTCGCAAATCACAACCTCGCGAGTTGGAGTGTAGAGCCTTCATGCTCCTCCATTGCAAAATCACAAGATGTGATAGGACAACTATGGGTTGACCCCTCGATGCATGAGTACATGCCACCTATCACCCTTGTGGTCCCCACCTGACAGATGTGTCATGCCTTCACACGAGCTCTCAGTCAATCCAACAACCTGGTTTATTTCGGGCCTCTGGGTATCAGGAGTTCGGAACTATCGATCCCAAAATGTTTCCTCCTCGATTTCCCGACCACCGAAGTGCCAAAATATCGAAACTCCATGCCAATTCCTGTCACAACTCGCGACTTCAGGACTTTCGTTCCACTACGCTCAACTCCTTGTCGTTAGGATCCCCGAAATGTCGAAATGATCTGACAGCTTGTGCAAAGCATGATCAACGATCCATGTTGATTCTAGATCCTAGAGTGATGAGTTCGCATGCCTCTAACCACCTTGCAACTTCTATAGATCCTACAGTCCTCGTAATTTCACAAGTTCTCCACAGAGAATTCCGACCGCTCGTTTCTTCCTTGGTAGCTTCTACGAAATGAAAAAATGTTCTTTCACTGGAACTTAACCTCTGCAAGACGTTTTCAATCTCCATCTCCCTTTGGATGCTTTCAAAGGTGTTAACCCTCCTGATCTTTCTTTTCCAACTCAAGTCTCAAAATGACCCCTGCACACACTCCTTGCGGTAGACATTCAAATACTTCAAAGTATTTGGTTCTTCGACTCTGTGCACCTTCTGCAACAACAGTCCTTCAACTCTCCCCTTAGCTAATAACTTCTAAGGTTTCAACTAGCCTGCGCACACCTTGCATGGCTTCTGTGCTTCACCCGCACTTCTGCTGGAATGAGAACAACGGTATCCCTCCTAAGCTTTCAGAGATAAACTCTGAACCTTTGTCAACACACTCCTTGTAGATGTTTCACTGCACTCTTTCCAGGAACTTCTCTCACTCAGCAAGAGAAACAATTGGAACTCATTCTCCCTCTCTCTCTGACTTCAAACATTTAACATGAAATCATACATTCAACATAGTATTAAAGAAAATGCATAACAGAGAGAATAAAACAACTATCAACATACCATTCAACATGTATACACATAAAACATCATAACACGATGAATCTTATTCAAAGATCTTATATTAATTCAAGCTCCTGTACATGGGTTCTTCTCTACAACTCTCTACTACAGCTCTATGCTCATGTTCTAATGATAATATTACAATGATAATGTTACAACAATACAAGAATGAGGGTGTCTATATCTTTTTTCCCTCCTATCCTCTAAACTGTCTAATCTATTAATTCAAACCTACCTACTTTCATTAACTGGGCTTAAATGCCTTAATGTTTTACAGATGAGAGCAATCGCTCAAGATCTGTTTACAGCCTCCAAGATATAAATGAAAGTACGCCATCTTCCTAACTATTACATTAATATCTGCTCCCTTAAACTTTCAAAACATTTCAAAACGTGAAAAATGCATGTTGCGCTTTCCAGCTGTCTATTGCCTCCATGCTCGCTTGATTTCTTACGATGCTCCTGCATCATACTCCCTCGCTTGAAAATTTTCATGAACTCCTATTCATGAGCTCTTGCACGGTCTGTCCATGCTTCTAAATTTCTGCTTCATCTTCCCAGCTGGCATCTTCAACTGGATGTCCCTTCCATCTGATCAAGTATTCAAAATACTCTTTTCTCCTGGTCTTCTTGCTGACCCTCTTGTCAATTATACTTTCTTTTTGTGGATTTTCAGCTACAGGAATTTGTTCATTCCATTGAACCTGTGTTTGTTCATCCCTTGCTCCATCTTGTTCAGCTCTGTAAGGGTACAAATCCGCAACATTGAATATCGGTGAAATTTCGACCCCATCGGGTAATTCAATCTCAGATGCATTTGCCCCAAATTTCTTTAAGACCTTGCATGGCCCAATCTTTTTCATCTTTAGTTTGTTATATGTTCCCCTTGGGAACCTTTCCTTCCTCAGATGTGCAAGAACCAAATCACCAATTTCAAACTTAAGTTCTCGCCTGTGTTGATCTTCTCTGTGCTTATATTCTTGATTTGAACTCTGCAATCACTCCTTAATTCGGTGGTGAAGCTCCTTCATTGCTTCTGCAAAATTCTCTGTACTAGCACTTCTAAATTTGGCTTGTTCCAAATCTTTCAATTTAGAAACTCCTCTTGGTTTCATTCCATATAGAATCTGGAATGGACTCTGCCCTATGATTCTGTTGAGTGAATCACTGTAAGCAAATTCCGCCTGTGGCAGAATGTGATCCCATTGACTGTGGTGTTCAGCGACTAGGCTCCTCAGCAAATCTCCCAAGCTTCGATTCACAACTTTTGTCTGCCCATCCACCTGAGGATGATACGCTGAGCTAAATGACAAACTTGTCCCCAACTTCTTCTGTAAATTCCTCCAGAAATGTCCCACGAACTTAGTATCCAAATCATAAACTATACTCCTTGGCAAGCCGTTAAGTCTGAAGACTTCCTTGAAAAACAGGTTCACAATATGAGTTGTGTCACTGGTTTTCTGGTATGGCATGAAATGTGCCATCTTGGAAAATCTGTCGACTACCACAAAGATTGAATCATATATTTTTTGTGTTCTTGGTAGTCCCAATATAA
Source organism: Picea engelmannii (assembly GCA_009831015.1). Taxonomy (NCBI): domain Eukaryota; kingdom Viridiplantae; phylum Streptophyta; class Pinopsida; order Pinales; family Pinaceae; genus Picea; species Picea engelmannii. Next base: position 113,998 of record ML803893.1, read on the forward strand.
AATCCATGTTCACTGCGTCCCACGGCCTTTCTGGTATGGGTAATGGCTGGTATAACCCTGTGTTCTGCCCTTTCCCTTTTGTGTGCTGACAAATTCTGCACCTGTCCACAAATTTCTTAACATCTGTCCTCGTCCCTGGCCAAAAATATGAGCCATTCAATTTTGAGAATGTCTTGTCATGACTGAAGTGTCCGACCAATCCTCCACTGTGTTTTTCCTTCAGCAAATTCTCCGTCATGGAGCATTTTGGAATACATAGTTGATTGCCCCTGAATAACGATCCATCCTGGATCATATATTCGGTCCACTGGCTTCTGTCTATGAGAACTATATTCTCAGATGCCTCATATGCTTCCTTAAAATCTGGATCATCCCTGTACATTTCTTTGAGGTTATCAAAACCCAAAATTTTGACTCTGAATTCCTGCATCAGCAAACATTTCCTGCTCAAAGCATCAACAACTTTGTTAGAAGTTCTAGAAATATGCTTGATTACAAAAGTAAAATTCTGCATGAATTCAACCCATTTAGCATGTTTTTGGTTCAACTTCTCATGTTGAGTCACGAATTGCAAAGCGTGATTATCGTTGTACAAAACAAACTCTTTAGGAACCAAATAGTGCCTCCATTTCTTCAACGCTTGTATGACTGCATAAAATTCTTTGTCATATGTTGAGTATTTAATATTCACTTCATTCAATTTCTCGTTGAAGTATGCGATCGTTCTATTGTCCTGGCTCAAGATTGCTCCTATTGCAAACCCACTCGCATCACACTTGACTTGAAATGTCTTGCTGAAATCTAGCAAACCCAAAATTGGCTGCTCAGTGATCTTCTTCTTCAGCAGGTTGAAACTCTTCTCTGCTTCCTCTGTCCATTGAAAATCTTTGTGTCTTTTCTTCACCGTATCCATCATCAGTGCGCTAATTCCACTAAAATTTTGGATGAATTTCCTGTAGAAACTTTCCAAACCATGGAAGCTTCGAACTTCAAACACATTTTTCGACGATGGCCAATTCTTAATTGCATTTACCTTTTTCGGATCCATTTTTAGCTCATTTGCAGAGATAACAAAACCAAAATAAATGAGTTTTGTCCTCATAAATGATGATTTCTTCATATTTATCAGCAATTTCTCTTGCTGTAATCTTCTCATCACTGTAGATAAATGCTTCAAGTGTTTTTCTTTTGTTTTGCTGAAAATCAATATATCATCAAGATATACAATGACGAATTTCTCGATGAACTCTTTCAGGACTTCGTTCATTAATCTCATGAAAGTACTGGGTTCATTCGTTAAGCCAAATGGCATGACAATCCATTCATACAACCCTTCATTCGTCATGAATTCTTTCTTCCATTCATCACCTTCTCTCATGCGAATCTGATGATATCTGCTTTTCAAATCAATTTTTGAAAATAATCTTTCTCCACTCAAGAAATCCATCAAATCATCCATCCTTGGCAATGGAAATCTATATCTGATGGTGATCTTATTGATTTCCCTTGAGTCTATACACATTCTCCAGCCTCTATCTTTCTTTGGGCTAAGCACCGTTGGAATAGTGCATGAACTCAAGCTTTCTCTAATCAATCATTTGTCTATTAAATCCTAGACTTGCCTCTTGACTTCTTCATTCTCCTGTGGAATCAATCTGTACACTTATTTGTTTGGTAAACTAGCTCTAGGTATAAGATCAATGTGATGGCTTATACTTCTGATAGGTGGCAATGAACGAGGTAGTTCATCCACTACTATATCAGTGAACTCTTCCAACAACTTCTAGATTTCCTCTGGTAAATCATCCACTCTTGTACTGGTCAAAACAATTATAGGCTTCCTAACCACAACAAATTGTGTGTCTTCCTTCTTATTAACCTCATTAAGAAGTTCCTTCCCACTCATGAGAAGTACAGTGTTGCTCACCTCTGGTTTCACTTCTTTATCCTTAATCGGAAACAACATGTGCATTCTCCCATTTTTCTCCAAGGTGTATGTGTTATTTCTCCCATCATGAACCACATTCCTGTCATATTGCCATGGTCTACCTAGCAATATATGACAAACATCCATGGGAATGACATCACATAATATTTCATCCTTATATCCTCCTATTTTAAATTCAACTAAACATTGTTTATTGACATTTACCTGATGTCCTTTTTGTAGCCACGAAACTCTGTATGGGCTTGGATGTTCAATAGTCTCCAGCTCCATATTTTCTACCATCTTTGTAGATACGAGATTGTCTGTGCTACCGCTGTCCATGATGACATTGCATACTCTATCTTTTTTTTTGCAAGCAGTCCAAAACAGACTGTAACTTTGGGCTGGGTTCTCTACCTCCTTCTCTGGCTTCAAGAGAACTTTCCTCATCATCAAGGATCTTCTGCCCTCAACATCTTCTGCCTCAACATTCCATCCTTGAGCTTCGGCAATGTGAGTTTCACCACCTTCTTTCTTTCTATCTAGACATTCATAAGATTTATGTCCATTTTTTCCAGAGACAAAACATTTCACTTCACCTCCTCTGCCTCTTCCTCTTCCTCTGGCTCGAGGAAAAGTATTTCTATCAGCATACTACCCTCTCTGTGAGCTTCCTCCTCTCTCATGCTGAGTTTGAGGTTTCTTTGCCTCTTCTTTAAATTTCTGAGTTCTGTCTTGGGCAATTTTTTTGCCTCTAGCTTGACTTCTATCTCGACCTCTTTGACCTTGCTTTCGGCTCAGCTTCTCTTCATGTTTCAGAGCCATCTGATAAGCATCTTCTACATTTCAAATGATCATCATGCTCATCTCATCTTGAATGTCATATCGCAGACCATTCATGTATCTAGCAACGTTTTCATCATCGCTTTCTCGATGACCTACCCTGATGTTTATCTTGTAGAACTCTTTAGTGTATTCTTTCACTGACATCAGCTTCTGTCTCAAATTATGCATCCTCCGAAACAGAGTAATTTGGTAATCCTTGGGTATGAATTTGGCTTTAATCTTCACGACCAGTCTATCCCAACTCTTGATTTTCTGCTTGCCTTTGCAGCGTCTGTCATCCTACAGTTCATCCCACCATAGTGATTCATGCCCATTAAGTATAGTGACAACATGTTTGACCTTCCTATCTTCCTCGACATCCTCATAGTCAAAGTATTTATCTAGATCTCTAATCCAGTCTAGAATCTCTTCAACATCCAGGTTTCCTTCATATACTAGAATGTCCATTTTTACTCTAGCACCTATCCTAGCAACAACCCTGAATAGGTGTTCATCCACAGCATCTTCGACTATAACTTCTTCTTTGTTTCCAGCTTCATTTTCATTGTCAACCTCACTGATATCCCCAGTGTTGTCTGTGCGCCTCTGTGCTATATCCATGGCATCAAGCCTAGCATGTAATTCATGCATTTCCCTTTCCAATGTTGGATTAGGCATTGGTTTGTCTCTTCTTCTTGGCAGCATGGCTGAGAAATGTTCCTCTTTCTCTGCTACAGAAAGAAAAGAACTTTTTTTGTGCTCTTATATGTATCAGAGTGCTCTTTCTCATCTCGCTCCCTCTGTCTGCAATATACAAATAGAGTCAAGCTCTGATACCACTTTGGTGTAGACCCCCAACTCGCAGGCCGAGATCTTCTCATAGGATCGTTCAAATATCCTTGAGCCGAAGTGGCTCTTCTGGATCCCTATGGAAACCTTCAACGAATCGATCCACAGGTCCTTTTGAAACCCCCCTTATGCGAACAGGCACAAGGTATAAGCTTCACCTCCACACGACCACAACTAGTACTGGCACAGGCGTCTTTCGCAACTCGCAATCTTGCGAATTGAAGCATTGAGATCTCGTTCTCTTTTCCTACAAAATCCCAAGATGCAATAGTCATCGATAATCTAACTTCCCTTTCACACTTCTCACAACTTGCAACCTCGCGAGTTGGAGTGTAGAGCCTTCGTGCTCCTCCTTTGCGAAATCCTGAGATGTGATAGGAAAACTATGGGTTGACCCCTTGATGCATGAGTACATGCCACCTATCACCCTTGCGGTACCCACCTGACAGATGTGTCATGCCTTCACATGAGCTCTCGGTCAATCATACAACCTTCTTTATTTTGGGCCTCTGAGTATCGGGAGTTTGGAACTGTCGACCCCAAAATGTTGCCTCCTCAGTTTCCCGACCACTGAAGTGCCGAAATCCCAAAACTCCATGCCAATTCTTGTCACAACTCGTGACTTCGGGACTTTCGTTCCACTGTTCTCAACTCCTTGTCATCAAGATCCCTAAAATGCCAAAATGATCTGACGGCTTGTGCAAAGCACAATCAACAGTCCATGTTGATTCTGGATCCTAGAGTGATGAGTCTGCCTACCTCTAACCACCCTGCAACTTCTTTGGATCCTACGGTCCTCGTAACTTTGCAAGTTCTCCATGGAGAATTCTGACTGCTCGTTTCTTCCTTGGCAACTTCTACAAAATGAACAAATGTTCTTTCACTGGAACTTAACCTCTGCGAGATGTTTTCAATCTTCATCTCCCTTTGGATGCTTTCAAAGGTGTTAACCCTCCTTGGCTTTCTTTTGTAACTCAAGTCTCAAAAGGACCCCTGTGAGCACTCCTTGTGGCAGACTTTCAAATACTTCAAAGTATTTGGTTCTTCAACTCTGTGCAACATCTGCAACAACAATCCTTCAACTCTCCCCTTAACTAATAACTTCTAAGAATTAAACTAGCCTGCACACACCTTGCACGGCTCTTGTGCTTCACCCGCACTTCTACTGGAATGAGAACAATGGTATCCCTCTTGAGCTTTCAGAGATAAACTATGAACCTTTGTTAACGCACTCCTTGCAGGAACTTCTCTCACTCAGGAAGAGAAACAATTGAAACTCATTCTCCCTCTCTCTCAGATTTCAAACATTTAACATGAAATCATACATTCAACATAGTATTAAAGCAAATGCATAACAGAGACAATAAAACAACTATCAGCATACCATTCAGCATGTATACACAGAAAACATCATAACACCATGAATCTGATTCAAAGCTCTTATATTAATTCAAGTTCCTGTACATGGGTTCTTCTCTACAACTCTCTCCTACAACTCGATGCTCTTCTTATAATGATAATATTACAATGACAATGTTACAACAATACAAGAATGAGGGTGTCTATATCCATTTTCTCTCCTATCCTCTAAACTGTCTAATCTATTAATTCAAACCTACCTACTTTCATAAACTGGGATTAAATGCCTTAATGTTTTACAGATGAGAGAAATCGCTCAAGATCTATTTACAACCTCCAATATATAAATGCAAGTACGCCATCTTCCTAACTATTACATTAATATCCGCTCCCTTAAACTTTTGAAACATTTCAAAACGTGAAAAATGTGTGTTGCGCTTTCCAACTATCTTTCGCCTCCATGCTTGCTTGATTGCTTACGATGCTCCTACATCACTATGTAATTATTATCCATTATGATAATTTTCCATTGTCTCTAAACCACTCTATGAACCAATCTATGAATCATACTGTACTTTTGCTAACTGACTCCTCTGGATCTGTCTTCTCAAACTATGCAAGTTGTTCAAAGGATGGTTCTATGTTTTGTCTCAGCTACTGCATAGACTGCCCCTATCTAATATTCATATTACTTGGGAGTCTCTAAGATGAATGGCTTAGAAAAATTCCTTCTCTGATATAGATTCATCATCATCTTCATCGGTAGATTCATCAATTCTCTAAAATCTGACTTCTATTTTTTTGCCTGTGGATTCATCTTTAACTACAATACCTGAAGCTACAATATCTTGAACCTATTCCTTATTTACATGCCCTCCTTTTCTTTCATTTATTTTCCAAACCTTTATGTATTTGACATCTTCCTTTTTCTTTGTAGATTTGTCTTCATCTCATTTTATTGCCAATATTGTGATCTCTAGGACCTTGTGTTTGTTCACATGTTCTTCTTGTTTTCTTATCCATACTTTCTTATATTTTATATCAATTTTATCTTTCATGGAAGTATCTATCATGCTTCTACAATCACAAGCTATGTGTCCATAGTTATGAAATTTGTAACATTCAATGTTATGTGGGACAACATAAGAATTTCTTGTTTGAACATTTTTTTTATAATCCCTGCACTCTGTAACCTTATGTCCAAAGTTAATACAATAAAAACAATGACCATAAAATAAATTTACATACCTGAGAGTAAATTATCTTCTTTGTGGTGTAGTCCTTCTGAATTTCTTCCTTGATTGATCATGATCATGACTGAATCTTCTTTCTGTCTTGAACATGGATGGTCTTCTTGAAGATGTATCTTTATTAATTTTCTTAGATTCTTGTTGACCATGATTCCTTCCTTTGAGTACTTATGAATAACTCTTGATATTTTCTTCATTCTTCTTTTCTAGCAACCTAGAGTGCTTCTCTTCATTCTCTATTGTTGATGTAAATGTTTTTGTCTCTTCAACATTCTTGTTGAGCTTGATGATTTTGACTCTTAGTGTGACAACTTATTCTTCAGGTTTCTCAACCTGTTCTTCTTTCTTCATTATCTGAGACTTCATGACCTCTTTTGTTCTCTTTGCTTCTTCAAGTTGGATTTTCAATGTAATTATTTCTTCTTCAATTTTCTCTCTTCTTGACCAAACTCTTCCTCAAGTTGGTTTAAGTAACTTGTTCTTTCCTTGAGATGATATGTCAGTATCTTTTCTCTATTTTCTTCTTCTTCCTTTTGTGTTGCTATGTTGGGTTCTAAACATTGCTTTGATATTCTAGATTTTCTTCAATTCTTTTGGCCTCTTCTAGATGAGGTCTTAAATTCTTGATGACCTACTGAGCTTCATTGTAAACTTGAACACTTTCTTTTTTCTTCATCAATTCTTTCTTGGGTGACTTTTTTTCTTCTCTTTCTTTCTTTAGATATTCAATTGCACTAATCAATTGTTATATGTAATCAACTTATGCTTATTCATACTCTTCCTCTTCTGAATCTTTCTGACATGATGAGCATCTTTCCTCTTTTTATGTACATGTATATTCTTTGGCATTTTTTGAATCTGTGATGAGTGAAGAATAAGCATTATGTAACTTATCCCAAAGTTCTCTGGCTGATGAAAATTTACCAGCCTTTTCTCTTACCGGATTAGGTAATCCTTCCAAGATGAAATCGATTGTTATTTTTTCATTCTTCTTCAATTCCTTCTTGGTTACAGTATTTCCCTTTTTGAACTATCATATTCTATAGCAACTGATTTCCAAATATCATATCCATGTGCCTCCAAAAATACTTTCGTCCTTCCACTCCATATCTCATACTTTAAACCATTCTCACCATTAAACATTGGTACTCCATTCTCAGAATAATCCATGATATCCTTCCAGTGGTTAAAATGTTTCTTGAATGAACCTTCTTTGATACCAATTTTTGGATTACTGAGAGGGGGTTGAATCAATAATGAGAAATTATACCAATTATTAATCCTTTAAACCAAAAAGTATAGTCTTTTACTTATTCAACCATGTTCATTTGTTCATATTCAATATATAACTATATCATAAGCATTGACATTCATCAGTGCATAATAATAAATAACAAACACATCCATACAATGCACAGTACACCAATATTTACATGGAAACCCAATGCAGGAGAAAACCACACAATATTTTTATTATATGTCAAGAATTAAATTCAAGGATGCACCAACTTCCAATTCTCCAGCTACAACTGGAAGGAGGCTCCAACCCCCTAGTTTGTCAGGCTACAACCTAACAAAAGCTCCAACTCGCCAATTCTCTAGCTACAACCAGAAGGAGGATACATCCCCCATATGTTCTCCGGATACAACTGGAAGGTGTCTACAACCATCTATCCTTGCCCTGTCCAACCACCATGAAATATAAGTAGAATGATGGAACCACTATCAAATTTCTATGAGATATACTATTGTAAACTTGTACCGATCAACCTGCACCAAGCAACCTATAACAACCTGTACCAAAAAAATTGTAATCAACCTGTACCAATAAATTGTAAACAACCTGTACCACTAAGATGTTCCATCATGTAGCATGCATCAATGTGCACCTCAACCTGTACCATAAACAAGTGCATCAACCATGCACCAAACCTGTACAAATAACATGTCATAACAACCTATCCAAATATCCTATAACAACAACATGTCTCATCAATATTATCAACCAAATAATATATACTCACCAAGATCAATCACCAAGAAAACTCTCAACCATATGCACAATATCACCAATATGCACGTCAACCAAGCATATCAAAGCAACTCATAATCATCACCAAGATAAATATGTGAAATTATGCTACATCATCCATAAACCATGTGTCAACAATACTACTAAAAAGTGCCTCCAACCATGTACCAATTATGTACCAATCATGCATCAACTACACATCAACTATGACTCATCAATATGTACCAACATCATCAACTATACACCTCATGTATGTGCCAATGCATCAACTACTTGT
>ML803893.1:122566-136241 GCA_009831015.1 Picea engelmannii
GAAGCTACAATATCTTGAACCTATTCCTTATTTACATGCCCTCCTTTTCTTTCATTTATTTTCCAAACCTTTATGTATTTGACATCTTCCTTTTTCTTTGTAGATTTGTCTTCATCTCATTTTATTGCCAATATTGTGATCTCTAGGACCTTGTGTTTGTTCACATGTTCTTCTTGTTTTCTTATCCATACTTTCTTATATTTTATATCAATTTTATCTTTCATGGAAGTATCTATCATGCTTCTACAATCACAAGCTATGTGTCCATAGTTATGAAATTTGTAACATTCAATGTTATGTGGGACAACATAAGAATTTCTTGTTTGAACATTTTTTTTATAATCCCTGCACTCTGTAACCTTATGTCCAAAGTTAATACAATAAAAACAATGACCATAAAATAAATTTACATACCTGAGAGTAAATTATCTTCTTTGTGGTGTAGTCCTTCTGAATTTCTTCCTTGATTGATCATGATCATGACTGAATCTTCTTTCTGTCTTGAACATGGATGGTCTTCTTGAAGATGTATCTTTATTAATTTTCTTAGATTCTTGTTGACCATGATTCCTTCCTTTGAGTACTTATGAATAACTCTTGATATTTTCTTCATTCTTCTTTTCTAGCAACCTAGAGTGCTTCTCTTCATTCTCTATTGTTGATGTAAATGTTTTTGTCTCTTCAACATTCTTGTTGAGCTTGATGATTTTGACTCTTAGTGTGACAACTTATTCTTCAGGTTTCTCAACCTGTTCTTCTTTCTTCATTATCTGAGACTTCATGACCTCTTTTGTTCTCTTTGCTTCTTCAAGTTGGATTTTCAATGTAATTATTTCTTCTTCAATTTTCTCTCTTCTTGACCAAACTCTTCCTCAAGTTGGTTTAAGTAACTTGTTCTTTCCTTGAGATGATATGTCAGTATCTTTTCTCTATTTTCTTCTTCTTCCTTTTGTGTTGCTATGTTGGGTTCTAAACATTGCTTTGATATTCTAGATTTTCTTCAATTCTTTTGGCCTCTTCTAGATGAGGTCTTAAATTCTTGATGACCTACTGAGCTTCATTGTAAACTTGAACACTTTCTTTTTTCTTCATCAATTCTTTCTTGGGTGACTTTTTTTCTTCTCTTTCTTTCTTTAGATATTCAATTGCACTAATCAATTGTTATATGTAATCAACTTATGCTTATTCATACTCTTCCTCTTCTGAATCTTTCTGACATGATGAGCATCTTTCCTCTTTTTATGTACATGTATATTCTTTGGCATTTTTTGAATCTGTGATGAGTGAAGAATAAGCATTATGTAACTTATCCCAAAGTTCTCTGGCTGATGAAAATTTACCAGCCTTTTCTCTTACCGGATTAGGTAATCCTTCCAAGATGAAATCGATTGTTATTTTTTCATTCTTCTTCAATTCCTTCTTGGTTACAGTATTTCCCTTTTTGAACTATCATATTCTATAGCAACTGATTTCCAAATATCATATCCATGTGCCTCCAAAAATACTTTCGTCCTTCCACTCCATATCTCATACTTTAAACCATTCTCACCATTAAACATTGGTACTCCATTCTCAGAATAATCCATGATATCCTTCCAGTGGTTAAAATGTTTCTTGAATGAACCTTCTTTGATACCAATTTTTGGATTACTGAGAGGGGGTTGAATCAATAATGAGAAATTATACCAATTATTAATCCTTTAAACCAAAAAGTATAGTCTTTTACTTATTCAACCATGTTCATTTGTTCATATTCAATATATAACTATATCATAAGCATTGACATTCATCAGTGCATAATAATAAATAACAAACACATCCATACAATGCACAGTACACCAATATTTACATGGAAACCCAATGCAGGAGAAAACCACACAATATTTTTATTATATGTCAAGAATTAAATTCAAGGATGCACCAACTTCCAATTCTCCAGCTACAACTGGAAGGAGGCTCCAACCCCCTAGTTTGTCAGGCTACAACCTAACAAAAGCTCCAACTCGCCAATTCTCTAGCTACAACCAGAAGGAGGATACATCCCCCATATGTTCTCCGGATACAACTGGAAGGTGTCTACAACCATCTATCCTTGCCCTGTCCAACCACCATGAAATATAAGTAGAATGATGGAACCACTATCAAATTTCTATGAGATATACTATTGTAAACTTGTACCGATCAACCTGCACCAAGCAACCTATAACAACCTGTACCAAAAAAATTGTAATCAACCTGTACCAATAAATTGTAAACAACCTGTACCACTAAGATGTTCCATCATGTAGCATGCATCAATGTGCACCTCAACCTGTACCATAAACAAGTGCATCAACCATGCACCAAACCTGTACAAATAACATGTCATAACAACCTATCCAAATATCCTATAACAACAACATGTCTCATCAATATTATCAACCAAATAATATATACTCACCAAGATCAATCACCAAGAAAACTCTCAACCATATGCACAATATCACCAATATGCACGTCAACCAAGCATATCAAAGCAACTCATAATCATCACCAAGATAAATATGTGAAATTATGCTACATCATCCATAAACCATGTGTCAACAATACTACTAAAAAGTGCCTCCAACCATGTACCAATTATGTACCAATCATGCATCAACTACACATCAACTATGACTCATCAATATGTACCAACATCATCAACTATACACCTCATGTATGTGCCAATGCATCAACTACTTGTCTCAACCATGTACCCAACATGTACCTCAACCTTATACCAAATACATATACCAATATAACAATCAAAATTTCTCTAGCAATACATCACACTATCCATAACCAAATACCATAAACCATTACACCAAACCATGTGCCACAACCTCACTGTTATACAACCTCTATCTGTAACATACCTCAACCAAAATACCTCATCAATTTCATCACCCAAATATGATTTGTAACTCTGTAACAGACTTGGTGTATATGATCACATACCTACAAACCTTCCTTAACTTTAACAACAAGAGACTAGCATTTTCATGAAACTTAACTTTAATCTCACATGACTAATTTTGGATTAGTCAACAAACCTAACTTGAAATAATAATAAATATCTACCTGTAATGAATAAAGATCTGAAAATAGTACACAATGTTTCTCAATGTCTTTTCTGCAATTCGTCTAGGTTTCACTATTTGGAACCTCCCAAAAAAGGAGTTATAGCAAAAATAACATACCTTGTTGAATTCTTGGTTATTCTAGAGAGCGAACTTGTAGAGCATGCCCCACATGGAATATTTTCTATATGGATCTGAAAATGGTCAAACACATACTATAAAATGTACTCTAACCAATACATTTGGTCGTATTGAATTTGGATCTATTATGAATAAGTTATCATGTTTTTACTCGAAACACATGTTTTAGACTAGTTTCAGGACTAGACACAAACCTTATTTTCCATGGAGTGTAACTCCGAAAATAAAACAACCCACAAGATGAAATTTTTATCATAGTTACTTGGATATGTTGTCTCAATGGCCTCCATATGTCACTATCTGACTCACTGTAGAAAAAACGTTATTGCAAAAATGGTGAGATAACCTGTAAATAACATACCTTAGAAAGCATCATCAAAAGACTCTATCCTCCCTTGAATTCCTACCTTATTTACTTCACCTTCCCTCTTAAATTCTCCTTATATCTCCTTGGTTAATAACTCATTCACTTGTAGATATTCAATATGCTCAATGGATACTAACGGGAGACCCTTCCTCTCTTATTTATACTCTCCAAGTAGCTTCCTCTAGAAGTATCCACTTAACCACTTAACCACTTTGTACACTTAGACACTTTGTCCACTTAACCAACTTTGTCCACTTATCCACTTTCTCCACTTAGCCACTTTGTCCAATTAATCACTTTTTCCACTTAGCCACTTTTTCCACTTAACCACTTTATCCACAAATAATACACTCTCAAATTCTAGTTGCAACTAATATATTTTTAATTGTTTTCTTGTTGCAGCCACTTTAACCCATGACTAACCACTTTGAATGGTCAACTTATTCTAGAAGCTTCTAGAATAATTTGAATTATTTTACCTTCTAAGATCTTCTAGATAACTCATGAGGGTTCTCCAACTTTACATGGCCATAACTCTCTAACCATGAGGAGTTACGCGGCGTTCCACATATCACCAGAAATGGAATGACATATAATATCCATCTAGAATAGTATTACCTATAAATTCCCTAATATTCATTCCTTTATACCTCAAACATACTCGGGTCCCTTACCCATGTATTTATGCTACCAGAATTCGCTACCAGACTTCTCCAAGGGTTGACATCAATCACTAAGGGTTGACATCAATATACAATATCACTCTCCAAGGGTTGAAATCAATGACAACCAACAATCCAAACAAACGTTCCATCAACCTAAGCCAATTTTTTGACAGAAGTGAAGTTAAAATATCAATACGTGTTTCATATCGAATAGGTAGTTCAAAATGTGTGAGGAATGCCATGGCTAATGAATTAATGCATGGAAGAATCCTCCACGTAATTCAATTTACCACTTAGTTGTTGTCCTCGTAAGAGTTATTTGAAAAAGACATAAACATATAGAGTCATCCATCAATGTGTTTGATGAACACCAAATATGGAAAATCATAACGTTATTATTAGGATCATCTCCCGTTTTACCATCGAACTTCGGAATATCTGAGGATAATTTGGAAAGAATAACTAACCAAAAAGGAGAGTGTGAAATGGGATCATTGATTAATCGAGACAAGACTGGTAAATACAAAGTGGCTAAAAGTGGCAATTGTCGATTAACTTCAACATACTGATAACTTTGAGGAGGAAATCTTATCGGAATACTAGCAGGACCATAAGAACCTTCTAAAGGTGCATTATACATTGATCCTATTGTAGGTTGTTGTTGTGGGTTTTGGGACATATAAGAAGGGTTAACCTATGGATTAGGCATCCCTCCTTGAGGATGAATACCCATTTGAATAGGTTGACTCCATGTAGGGTTCATGGTTCCTAGAAAAAGGTTGTCCATGAGTAAGACCTGGGAAAAAAGGGTTAGAGGGTCCATCTTGGGTAGTTCCGGGAAAATGTCTCCCAGGATTGAGACCTAGGAAAATGTGGTTAGAGGGAACTACGTGATGGGTTCCTCCACTTGAAGGGACTTCCAAGGTATCTTTCCTAGGCTGTTGTTGTGTTCCAATATTCCAATATGGTCCTATAAATTGTGATCTAGTAAAAGGTTGACCCATAATAAGGTTTTTTCCTCCAAATGGAATATGTGTCCCAACAGAAAATTAGATCTAGAAGGATGTTGAAGAATTTTTCCTCTAGGAGGGTTTGAAACTCCTAGTGAAATATTGGTAGGATTAGGAACTCGTCCACTAAGAGAATTATATTCTAGAGGAAGCGATTTATTGGACATAGTGTCATTGATGTCAACAGACGATGTCATTGATGTGATGATAAGTTGGTATCACAAATTGTCATTTATATCAACAGTATTATGGTTGATGTCAAATAGTCGGACGATGTGCAGAAATAAAATATCAGGAGGGTTAGCAAATAAGGATCAAATATCAGAAGAGATGGCATGATGAATCACAGAAGAATCATTGGATAACTAGTCAACACTCATATCAAATCAAGACCGTTGATATCCATTCTCTAGATCAACAACAAGGATAAATTGCAGATGGCGAAAGAAAAAATTAAACGACTCGCTAGTTACAATCCCGCAATTGGTCTAGATCGCCAGATCTCATAAACTAAAATATCGACAACTGTGGTTGATCCAACAAATGATCAGATTAAGTCAGATGCCCAATCGCCAGATCAACTGTAGGAATAGATTTCGGAGATCGAAAGGAGAATTAAATATCATGCTATTTCCAATCCCGTAATCAGTCAGGATCGTCAAATCTTATATCTTTTAAGATCAACGATTGTAGTTGGCTCACCAACAACGCACAACTTCAAATTGTAGAGTTTGGGTGACGAGTTAAATCACTTGCAATTTGTGGTTCTGAAATCATCCTTGATCATTAATATTCTTTGAGATTCTTCATGAGCATTGGATCACCTTAAATGGAAGGATAGGATAAGCGAGGAAAAATGATTAAGAATTTGATTATCCAAATACCCATAATTTTTTGGATCACTTTAAGTGGAAGGATAGGATAAGAAAAGATGGAGGGCCCTTAGATTTAAATGAGGGCAAAGAAACATCACAGACAGATTGAGTCATTGATCTAAGATGTTAATCAAATGAACATAATTCACTTCAAGTCTAAATATGTGAGGAGGTTACACTTTGAGAATATCACTTCGGAAGATTTGTGAAATCGAGATATCGAAATAACTGAAGTCTCGAAAATCAAAATTTCGAAGTCACTCTCAACCATCGATCTAAGATACCCTTCGGATGTTATTCTGACCATTAGATCAAGGAGATGAATATGTGTCACATCGGGAGATCTATGTCAGCAGACCACATCAGCAAGGACATGTGACAGACCATGTTGACACACCACATAAGACAGAACACATGGCACAGTCAGATAATGACAAGTGTCAATTTGAAATCGACATTTCAGGTACGAGAGAATCAAGAATCAGAGTGACATGTGATAGACACTCGGCTCATGCCACATCATCAAGTGACGTAAGAAAGTTACATCACTCTGGGATTTTTACTTCAGGAGTTTCACCACCAGTATATTCCCTAAGTCCCGAAGTCCCAAATGTCAGAGTCCCAAAGTGGACATGAGTCATGCGATCTTAAGATCACTTTAGGTGTATTCTCAATCGTTGATCATATTACAATGGAAGGATAGTGTAAGTAGAATAACCAAAGTCCCGGAGTAAATGGTAGACATCAATCTCAATGCCTGATTAAGTTCCAACTGTCCGATTAAAGCAGTAAAATGATATATATATATATATATATATAATGATTGAATTTGACCATTGATCTAGTTCCACGAAGTAAACATGAACCGTCCAATCTATTCGACGAAATCCGCTCCTGGAGATTTGACATGTTGCAAGTCCCGAAGTTCTGAAGGGTGAAGTCTTGAAGTACCGACAATCATTCATCATTGGGAGATTAAATCGTGACCATTGATTCTAATAAAGCACTCAAGCATTCATTTGGCCTAGCATCTGGTTACCGCCATTGGTCATATGGTATAAGAGTTTTAAAAAGAAAAACATAATACCTAGCTAAAGTTGATAAGACCATGGTTTTGTGTTATCAGTCACATGTAATGGTTTGAAGGAAGCACCTCACCAGAACTCCGTTTTCTGTAATATTTGCATAGATTAGGGATTGAGTTAATAAGATGAAATTGATCCATATCTGTGATCAATTTATGAAACGATTTCACGATAAAATAAATAAATGGTAATTATGATTAAGTTAATCGAAGAAGTGTGATGGTCCAAACAAAGGGACACAGTGTTTCACACTCACTCCATTTTGAAGAATATATAAATGAGAAAGAGTGGCTAGATGAAAGTGCCTCTACGGTTTGAATTAGAAGATATATTAAATCGCAGAAGTGGAGAGAGATGCAGTAAAGACTTGATGCAAAAGTTTTTCCAGATTAAGAAAATAAGGGTGGTTGGGTGGTGCAAGGGCAGGTTGGTGCCTATAGAGGGATTTGGTTCTTCCTTATTAGTTGTAGCTGACTGAACAGGGGATCGTAGCCTCCTACCAGTTGGTGCTAGTGAAAAAGGGTGTGGGTGAATCCTGATCAGTTAGTGATGATTGAAAAGGAAGAACATATTCCTTCTGTGTAACATGTAAAACAAGTTTTTCAGTTAATAGAAAAGCACTTGTGGTTTTTCCCAATTGGGTTCCATGATAAAATATTGTGTCAAAATTATGTTTGCATAAATCAAAGAAAATTGATAAAATTATTGTGTCACTGATTCACCCCCTCCCCCCTCTCAGTGATAAGATCTGATCCTTCAATTGGTATCAGAACAGGTCTCTTCACAAAAGTTTTAAATCACTTGAAGAGGAATATACATCAGAATGGATCAGCATTTGAAGATGTCATCAAGAATCCCCCTATTTAATGGTGAAGACTATGTCTTCTAGAGTGTTAGAATGAAAGTCTGTCTAATGTCCATTGGAATAGAAGTATGGACATTAATTGAAAAGGGATATGATGTTCTAAAAGCCACGACCATAGAAGTAGAAGACAGGAATTTTTTTTGGGAACATGCAAAAGACTTAAAGACACTACAAGCTAGACTGAGTAAGAAAATCCTTGCTAAGGTACTAAACTGTAATAATGCAAAACAACTCTGGGATAAATTGGAAAATATATATCCATGAGATACCATGGTTAAGAGGGCCAAACTCCAGAGTCTCAAAGGACAATATGAAGGCCTAAAAATGAAAGATGAGGAAAATACCTCTGAGTGCTTCAAAAGAGTTGATAATATTATTAATTCAATCAGAGGATTAGTAGTACAAGTATTAGACAATGAGATAGTTGAAAAAACTCTAAGAACACTACCTATTCTATACAATCCTAAAGTGTCCGCTCTTGAAGATCGATAAAATCTAGATAAACTCACCATGGATGAATTATATGGAATCCTCACAGTCTATGAGTTAATATTAGGTCATGAGAATCACTCACAAAGAGAGGCAGCCTTCAAGGTACACAAGAAAAAAAAAATTGGAAGCAGAAACTTCAATCTAGCCATGATTAAGAATCTTATGTATAAGAAGTAAATTTCATTAAAAAACTTCAAAAATGATTAGGGAAGTACAAAGGCAAGATGCCTTTCAAATGTTTTAACTGTGGCAAGGTTGGCAATTTTTCAGCCAAGTTTCCTTATCCCAAGGACAACCCTGAAGATGAAGATAATAGAATCAAACAGTACAAGAAAAAGGAAAATCCTAACTACAAGAAAAAATTTTAGAAAGGGAAAAAAAATGTTTACTCAAAAGAAGAAAAGAACAATTCATCAGAGTCTAGCGACAATGATGATGATGAAGTCCTTTTTCTAGGTATTGAAGATTCTAATGATATAGAAGACATTAAACATGAGAAAGAGTTAGAAGATAAAGAAAAAGTTAATATGGAAGAATAACTTCACAGTGCCTTGGATGAATTAAGAAAATACAAAACCAGATATAGACAACTGAAACGTTTTGTAGTTGAACAAAAGGAAAAACATGAACATAAAGAGGAGGAGATGGAAAAACTCATGAGCAACTTGAAAAACCAAATCCTAGAAGCAAATAGGATCCAAGAAAGTCTAGAAAAGTCTCTTAAAGAAAAACAAATAACATGTGAAAGAATGGAGGCAGAAATAGTTCACCTAAGAAAAGAACTGGATACAAAACTCATTCAAACAAGATATGAGAATATGTATAAAATATTGGATAAGATTATTACTGCACAAAGGGATTTAGGTAATAAAAATTGAATAGGTTATACTCAAGAAAAAATCCAAGTCAACTCAAACTCTTATGCAGATGCTCTCCTCAGTACATTCAAAAAGAAAAACGAAGAGAAGACAAATAATGACTAGAACTCCAGAGGACTACTTGCACCCATCAAGAAGGAAAACAAGATAATACCAAAGAAGGTTGATCAAAATAGATACCCTCTCATTTTTTTTGGTTATTTCTTTGCATGCTCTAATTTCAGACAGAAAGCTATGAATTGTAGAGCATATAGAAGAAAATATCTAAAGGTTAAGAACTATAACCTTAAAGATAAACAAGCAGTAAATTGAGTTAAAATAAAAAACTATAACTCCTTTACACCTCTCCAAGAAGGGGACCTAGAATGCTCTAGATGTCATAACTATGGACAAAATATCGTTAATTCAAGATTAATGGAAGTTTCAGAACAACCAAAGTTCATTAGAGAACAAAAGAAACTTTGGAGAGAAAAAAACATAAAAAAGGGAATGTCTTATTGCCTTAAATGCCCAAGATAAAAAAGATCTTTGGTATGTTGACAGTGGGCACTCAAAATATATGACAGGTAACAAGGATAAGTTTTTAGACTTAAAGGAACAAAATCGTAATGTTACATTTGGTGAAAATGCTTCAGGTAATATACTTGGGAAAGGCACTGTGAGTTTGGGAAAAGACAAAGCCAAAAATGTGTTGCTTGTTGAAAAACTGAAACCTAGTCTATTGTGTGTCATCCAAACCTATTATCAGGGGAACTTCTACATATTTGATTCCCATAAATGTGATATTAGGAGAGAAGTCATAGGAAAATTGGTTGGTATTGCTCCTAGAACTTCCGAAAATGTATATATACTAGATGCAAAATTGAATGAGGAATGTCATATAAATCTAGTAGATGAAAGTTCGCTATGGAATAGAAGGTTGGGGCACATTAAATTTGAAAATCTAGTAAAATTCAACAATATTGGTGCAGTAAGAAACTTTCCAAAGATCATAAAGCCCTCAAATACTATGTGTAGACACTATCAACTAGGGATGAAAACTAGAATAAGGTTCAAAGAAAAATAATACACAACCTCAAAACCTTTAGATCTTGTTCACACTGGCCTATCTGGACCTACAAGGACCAAGAGTTTTCAAAGAGAGTCTTATGTTATGTTTTTCATTGATGATTTTACTAGAATGGGCTGGATATGTTTTCTCAAATAAAAATCAGAAGAACTTAAAAAATTCAAAGCCTTCAAAAACCTTGTTGAAAATGAAAAGGAGACAAAAATCAAATGTCCTAGATCAGACAATGGTGGTGATTTCACCTCAAAAGAGTTTGATCTCTTCTGTGAAACCCATGGAATAAAAAGACAATTCTCTGCTGCTATAACACCTAAACAAAACGGGATTGCTGAGAGAAAGAATAGAATAGTTCAGGAGGCTACAAGGACTATGCTCAATGAAGCAAAATTGTCTTATGGATATTGGAGGGAATCTGGAAGCACAACAATATACATATTGAATAGATGTCATATCAGGGTTAATAGTGATAAGAATCCTTATGAATTGTGGTTTGGAAGAGCTCCATTGGTAAAATACTTCAAGATCTTTGGAAGTAAATGCTACATCAAACGACTTGATGAGAATCTTCTAAAATTTGATGCCAGATCTAATGAAGGTACTTTTATTGGATATGATTATAACAAGAAATCATACAGATGCTACAATCTTAGATCACATGAGATTGTTGAGATTTTAGATGTCAAGGTGGATGACCTAAAAATGTTAGGAATCAAAAATCAAGAGACTATACTTGAAAGTGAAGATGAAGATGATGATGAGACAATTGGCACACAAGTAGAAGAAGTAGAAGAGAATATATAAATGGAATATGATGATATGCATACGAGTGAATATGAAGAACATATTCAAGAAGAGATAAGAGAGGAATATCCAAGAAGAGACACAAAGACACTCTCAAGAATGACTCAAAAGAATCATCCCGAAGAACTGATTATTGGAGATATGAATGATGGAGTGCAAACAAGAAGACAACTACTGTATCAAACAAAAATAGCATTGTTGTCGAATATTGAGCCCAACTAAATCAAAGATGCATGTAAAGATGAGAATTGGGTTAAATCTATGGATGACGAATTGGACCAAATTGAAAAAAATCAAACTTGGGAACTAGTTCCAAGACCAAAAAACAAAAATGTCATTAGAACTAAATGGTTGTATAAAAAAAAAATGAATGAGAATGGGCAAGTAATCAAGAACAAAGCCATATTGGTATGTAAAGTATATTCTCAAGTTGAAGGAGTAGACTATGAAGAAACATTTGCACCTGTGGTCAGATTAGAGGAAATTAGGATGTTCCTAGCCTTCTCCAACTACAGAAAATTTAAAGTATACCAAATGGATTTCAAGTCATCATTTATCAATGGAAACTTAGAAGAAGAATTCTATATTGAGAAACCAAAAGATTTTAAATTAAATAAAAAAGGAGACCATGTCTGTAAACTAAAGAAAGCACTCTATGGGCTAAAATAAACACCTAGAGCTTGATATGCAAGGCTAGATTCTTACTTACAAAACCAAGGCCTCAAAAGGGGACCAACAGAAAACAATCTTCATTGTAAAATTGATGGTAATAACATGGTGATTATAAAGTATATGTTGATGATATTATATTTGGCAGTGATGATGAAAAAATGAGTAAGGACTTTGATAGGATGATGCGTCAAGAATTTCAAATGTCTTTGCTTGGCGAACTGAATTTCTTTATTGGATTACAAATAATACAATCCAATAGAGGAGTCTTTATCCATCAGTGTAAGTATGTTAAATATATTCTTAAGAGATTCGAGTTAGAGGATTGCAAACGTGTTAGTAAACCTATGACAGTTGGATGCAAACTAAGAAAGGAAGATGATTCCAAAGCTATAGATCCAAAACACTACAGATCAATGATTGGGAGTTTACTCTATGTAACAGCTTCCAGACCTGATGTCAAGAAAGTTGTTGGGATGGTGGCTAGATTCCAAGAAGCACTAAAGGAGAGCCATGTTCAAGATGTAAAAAACATATTTAGGTATTTGAAAGGAACTATAGATCTTGGTTTGTGGTACCCTAGCAAGGATTCATTCACATTAAAATCCTATTTAGATGTTGATTAGGCAGGTAGTGTAGATGACATGAAAAGTAAAAGTGGAGGAGCATTTGTTTTGGGAGAATCATTGGTAGCTTGGATAAGAAAGAAATAGTCCTCAATTTCTATGTCTAGCATTGAAGCTAAGTATATTGCAACATCAGGATCTTGCACACAAGTGGAATGGATGAAACAAAACTTACAATACATCAAAATAGTATTTGAGGAAACCATTATTATCCACTGTGATAATACAAGCATTATAAGTCTCTCCAAGAATCCTGTCCAACACTCCAAATCAAAAGATATTCCCATAAAATACCATTATCTAAGAGATGAGGCTGAAAATAAGAATATTAAATTGGAATATGTCTCGACACAAGAAAAACTGTCAAATATTTTCACAAAACCCTTAAGCAGAGATGTATTTGAATATCTAAGGAATAAATTGGGAGTAATCCCTCTTCCAACCTAAATATCTTAAGAAAATAATGCATCAATTGGCACCAAATCAGGGGGAGACAACAATCAAAATCAGAAAGAGTCATTCAATTATGATAGGAAAAATATGATTGCATGATAAGTTACCCGTGTTCAGATTTTGATCAGAAGTATACAAATAGACAAAGCTTTACCATAGGGGAAGTAACCATTTTCCATTGATGTCAAAGGGGGAGAATAATTTCATAAGAGAGAAGAATCAATCACAGGGGGGACTGTGTATAAAGTTGGTGTGTTTCCATCAATGACAAAGGGGAAAATTGTTGGACATAGTGTCATTGATGTATTGTCAATGATGTCAACAGACGATTTCTTTGATGTAATGATAAGTTGGTATAATGAATTGTCATTGTTATCAAAAATATTATGGTTGATTTCAAACAGTTGTACGATGTGCAGAGATAAAATCTCAGGAGGGTTAGTGAATAAATATCAAACCTCAAAAGAGATGGAGTGATGAATCGCAGAAGAATCATTAGAGGAATAGTCATCACTAAGATCAAATCAAGACCATTGATACACATGCTCTAGATCAACGACGTGGATGAATTGTGGAGA
>ML803893.1:136341-163627 GCA_009831015.1 Picea engelmannii
GATGTCTGTAATAGATCATTGCGCTCTTCTTGCGTAAATCTTCCACCTACTCGCCTCTACTACAACTCACTGCTTGGAGTTTATCAAGACCTCACTCTGTCATGCGTGCCTGATCTGGTTTTTGAAGTTGGATTTATGCTGTTCGGAGTCTTCCTCCATTTGATCACCCTTTAAAACAAACCGTGACATTAAATCTGATGGGCTTCGGGCTCTGCTCCTGCTAGCAATCCAGGAGTGACTTCCGAATGCCAACAGATCCCCAATAAGAAAATGAGACATATCAGAGGGCAAGGAAATAAGTACTCATAATGGATGGGGAGAATCAACATCAGCGACACCTCATGAAGCATATTGTGCAATGTTAGAGAGGCCAATAGGGAAGGTACATACGCTCACATAATTCTTGATAAAATGTGTAGAGCTAATCAAAGATGAGGTTACAATGAGTACATTATATGACATTATTGATCACTACACCAGAGGAAGTGGAACTCATGTCTCACAAAGGATGGTAAATCAGGTACTGCACATGAATCAAGCCAATGGAGAATTTAGATTCAGTGCACAAGCTGGATATGGCACAGATTAGAGAGTATGACGTGGATAATATTATTTTGGACTTTGGTTCTGATGTGAACATGTTACATAAGTAGACATGGGAGTTGATGGGAAAACCCAAGTTTTTATGGTCTCTTGTTCAAATCAAGATAGCGAATAAACACAAAATAGTTCTTATTGGTTGGTTTCCAGGAGTACCCGTGAACACAGATGTCATGCACAACATGGTAGAATTTGAATTTATTGATATTGTGGATGCTAATCAACCATATCCATCATTGATGGGACTGGAATGGGATTTTGATAATCAAACAATCATCAACTTGAAGAGGAGGAAGATGATATTTGAAGTTGGATATTTGAAAGTTACGACACCCTCAAACCCATCATAAGGCAAGAGATACATAGAATAAAAAAGAGGGAATGAAATAGACAACTTATATAACATGATTGCATGGATTGAATATTATGTGAACTCGACATCATATTGTGATTTGGGTTGGAGAAGTATCATTTAATGTGCATCAGATTCTGAGGAAGATCTATAGCATTGTAAACAAAGAATGCATGAAGTGTCAAATAGAATATGGGCATGCATTACTCGATCCTTATGTTGGATTGGAACATAGCTATGTAACTGACCATATTTTCTTTCTTCCATACCCTTGCACTGGATTGGGACATAGCTATGTAACTGACCATATTGTCTTTCTTCCATACCCTTGCACTGGATTGGGACATAGCTATGTAACCTGCAAATTTGTAGAGTCATAATTTATATCATCTTTATGCCATTTCCAACACTTTGTTGAGCACATGTAAAAAGGGAAACAAATGATTTAACTATACTTTCTTTGATGAGTGCCTATAATCACAGACCAACGCATGTGATATCCATCTAGAGATATGGATACATGGGAAGTAGGGGGAATTGATTATACTTGGGATCAACTCATGTCTACTAGTAACATCCAACACTTTGTTGAACATTTAAATAGGGAAATGTATGATTTAACTACAATTTCTTTGATGAGTTTCTATAATCTCGAACCAATCCATGTGATCTCTATCTATATATAAAGATACATAGGTGGTAGAAGGAACTGATTATACTTTGGAACAACTCTTCTCTACTAGTAATTTCATAGAGAAATCATAGAGGAAACATCAAACCATGCATCTTGGGGGCCACGTGCATGAAAGCATGTTTTTTTTGTGGTTGTACAACGTTTTGTATGAACACATTGCTACAAAGAAGAAATGGTGGGAAGGTAATGAATTCATAGAAGTAAGTGGTGGAACCAAATAACCTTCAAATATCACCTTTGTCATGTGTCGTTCATTTAGTTTTGGATGATTCCCTTAATCCACCTATAATTATTTATGCTTCTTTTCAACTCAACAAATGAAGCTAAAGAAGAGAATGGGAATAAAAATGGAAATTGTAAAGAAACTAACAATAATATTTTTGTAATACTCCAAGTTGATCCACAAGTTATTAACTGTATGTGTACATATGGTCTTTTGGGTTAGTGAGTCTTAGGACATAGAGCCTTGTAAATAGGAAAGACAAGAGATCCTAGTAATGTAAAAATGTACATATGCACTAATTAATAAAATAAAATCACGACTGGAGACCATAGGAAAAAATGAGTATGCAGGGCTACAAATCCACAAGTGACAAATATGAGGGTGCTAAGAGGCCTAGAAGGGAGCTCCAAAGAAATGATAAAATATTTTGTCCCAAGTCATAATGTGATGACATATCCTATGTTCCAAAAGTAAAGGGGGTAAATTTCCCAAAGGTGGGGAGAGTATCCTTGTTACACAATATTTTGTCGCAATTGACTATGTTCACTTACCCTCTATCATTCAGAGCATACAAGATATGATTACTGAAGAAGAACCTTACTTTGAGATAAGGAAAGCATGCAAAAAGGGTTACACATGTTGTTAGGGTCTTTAAAGCCTTAATTTAAGAGAGTGTGACATATTGCATCACTACAAGGTGTGACACCCTCAAGTGTGGCATGTTTCACCACTACAAGGTGCAATAATGTATCAAATTTCTCCACTACATGGTGAAACACTGCTTAAAAGGGGAGAAAACAATGAAATTCGAGAATATTCTAGAAGCGAAGCTGCAAGATGTGGTGTTCTCTGATTGGTTTGAATCCCACCTGTACTCCTGATCTTGGATGATCCTAAACTCTCATCCTAACCTCCTCATTATTGTCCTCTTCAATCTATAAAAGGAAGCTTTCCTTATGACAAAAGGATAATAGAAAATAGTGAATATTGGATGTAGAATAATGATTGATAGCTTTTCTTCTGGTTTTTTGTTGGAGGATTGTTAGTAATTCTTTGTCTTTGAGGAATTCAATATTAGCTAAAGGAGTCAGTTTACAGTGATGGATTTCATGGATGAATTGTGGGTATTAGAGTAGTGATCTTATTGGAAGGATCTTCACAACATCAAATGAAACTTTGGTTGTAATCTCTTTTCATTTTAATTAATACAATAATATAGTCTCATTCCCACAAAGGTTCTCTTTATTTTATTATCTTTGTTGCATCTCTCCTTGATCATTTACATAGGTTGCATAAAAATATACTTGTTTCTTTCATCTTTGTTAGCTTGTGTCTCTTATAGGTTATCATACATAAGTCTCATGACAAAGCAACTAGAAGATACAACTAGCGAGGACAACCGTCAGTTACAAGGTATGAATCCTTAGCAAATTGGTATTTTGATTATTTCAACCTAGATAAAGTCCTATGTTTTTTCTGTTTTGTTTTAGTCTTGTTTTGTGGGTCTAGGGAGATCAATCTGTGTCTATGTTATTGGATAAATCGGTAGGTGTAGACACTAACGGATCTCCCTAGATCCACCTAGATCTAGAACAAAACACACCAGAACGTGAAGTTTTAGATATTGAATTTACTAACTAAAGAGGGATAGGTGACATACTGTTTAAACGTCACTTCTTCTTGCCATATCCATCCTAGCTCCATTCCAATGCTCATATAATGATGATCCTGCAAGAGAACACAACCAACCAAAGTGATAGTAATAGCATAAACTGAATATAAACCTATGTATGTGATCAAGGAATCATACAATAAAACACAACAAGCTTTATAGGAAAGAATCATATTATTGTATCATATTAAATGTGAAAGAGAGATTACAATCATGGTCTGGATGTCGTAAGGTCCCTTCCAACTATCCTTTGTTCCCCACACACTTCCACTCCAAGAATTTTGAGAGCATAGATCTGATAATATTCACAATCTATCTTGACAAAATGGCTCATCTAGCCAAGATAGCAATCTCTAAAGCTCAATCCAATCCAAGCTAATCCGAAAAGCTAATCTCATCCAAGCCAACTTTCTCCATGAGAGCTCCTCTCCTTTTATAAGTTGAAGAGGATAAGGTGAGGAGGTTAGGATTATCCCACTAAATCATGAAAGAGAGTAAGATCCAAACCATTCAGATACCACCTCACCATGGAAGTTTCTCCTTCTAGAAGCATCGAGAAGATGCTCATTTTTCCTACGTATGATCATTCTCGCACCCTGCTTATAGAGCAACCTACGAACCTTTCGCAACCCAGCTATGGTGCAGCCTGTGAGAATGAGGCATTTTTGCACCCTGCCTATATAGCAACCTGTGAACATCCTCTTTAATAGGGTTTTTACAAAGGAAAATGCAACTTCTTTTCTCAGGAAGAGTTCTTCTCCCTTCTTTCTTCAGGAACTCAGGCCACTGACCCCTCTAAAGACTACAGACAGGTTTACATCATTAATGGTCATACGGATGAAGAAAATAATGTGTAACAGAGATCCCCCCAAAGTATGAAGTTAGAACAGAGTGATAGCTAAAATACTTTATCGAGTTTGTGTAGGGAACATGGAACAATTGGTCAAAAACCTGCCAACAAACAAGAAAATATAGTACAATAATATATCATCACTGAGGTAGGCATTCCCATACTCAGAATACAAATGACTCAAAGCATAAATGCTGACATACAAAGATCCATGTCAAGTAAGACAAGGTCATGGCCACCAAACATACACCATGTATCCATGCCATTGTGAATCAAATATGAACATAGCCAACAAAAATACACCGTGGATCTATGCGTTAAAGATTCAAATTTGAACATAGCCACTAGACATACAATGTGGATCTATGTAACAGTACACCAAATATACTCCAACGCAACCTGGATCTGTCAAAAAAATATCCAGGGTCTTCATCTCCACCAGTCTATAGTATGAATCTAAGCATGTGAATACATGTGTTGAAGTTGAACATGGTAGAAACCACTTGATTACTGGTCATTAATGAATACTATTAACAAGTGGGAGGGAAATCACCATTAATATCAATGACTCCCAAGGTACTCTAGTACAATCTAATGAATGTGAATCAATGAGTTGAGGTCGAACACTCGACGGAACCTTTCGATCAGAGGTCAATAATGAAAACCCATTGTCCAAAGAGAGGAAACCTGCCATTGAGGCATGCAATTTCCAAGGTACCAATCGGTTTCTAAGTCTAATTCTTGGATAATGAGTTGAAGTCGACAGGAAAAGACTCTTCACAGGAGGGCCTTAATGTATCCCACATCAATGACATGAAACAGGTAACAAGATTTGAAGTAGATCAAAGTAACAAGTGATTTAGGACTGACTCAGGGATGGTTGACGCAATAGAAGGCTTAAGGACTACAAAAATGGACGACACAATAGAAGGCTTAAGGACTACAGAAATGGTCGACGCAATAGAAGGCTTTCCGGGTTGGACATATTTTTGAACATATTGACAACACAAGAACTGTCTTGGAAACACTGACTCAACAATAGGGATCTCATACCAATTTGTAATCTTATAAAGGAGTATGATCAAGAGACTAGCGGATTTTCCAACCTAGACACAAAGCAAGTGAAAGGGTGTCATGTTCAAAAGTGACTCTTCCATGGAATACAGGTTTAGACATATTTCTTTCCCAATTTTTTCCCCCACCATTTCTGGCGAGTACTTCTTTATTTTTACACAACCTTGAGGAGGATAACATATGCTTGTAATGTAAGATCATCCTTTGGATGAGTCCCTTGGAGTATGCTTAACAAACCCTAGGAAGGAGTGGTTCGGTCCCACATGGGCCTTTCGATGTTTGTTTAACAAGTCTGAGGATAGACAACTCATGGTTTTTTCATGTTTTGAGAATCTGAAAAACACTTAAAGAGAACTCTCCCAGTTCCTTTTTCGTAAATTAGTTCGACGAGACTGAAAAAGTGATAAACTATCACTCATCGAACATTTTCTTCAAATAATTTTATGAGCGTGAAAAGAACAAGATAGCTTGACAATATTTTCAGGTTTAGAGAGTCTAAAAAGAGCTTAAAGGGAACTCTAGTGGGTTCCTTTTTCGTATAACCTTTACGAGTCCGAAAAAGTGATAAAAGTATACTCGGTTACATTCTCATTGATTTACGAGCATGATAAAGAACAAAGACTAAGCTCGGTAACTTATTCTCATGTATTTACGAGCATGAGAAAGAACAAAGACTAAGCTTAGGATTGTTTTTATTTTTACGAAAGCTTTAAAACAAAAAAAACTATGCTTGGGATAGATTTTATTTTTACACAAGCTTAAAAACTAAAAAAAACTATGCTTGAACCTGGTTTCATTTTTACACAAGCTTGAACCAGAGAAAACTATGCTTGAGGTAAGTGGTTTCATTTTTACACAAGCTTGAACCATATAAAACTATGCTTGGACTTCCCAATGCATAACATAGGGATGGTTGGTACTTAACCCCCAGCTTAAAAAACTAGCGGCTCTAAATTCAGCATGAAGTCCAGAGGCTAAAAGCAAATGCCCCCCAAGCTTCGTTTCATCTGACTACAAAGGAGAATGAAATGAAGCTTTTAAATACTATACATAGGACTTGACCCAAATGGAGAGGGGGTAGTTGTTTCATTTTTTAATGATCTTGACACATGAGAAGAACTATGCTTGTGACTTGAGGTATAATCCCCAGACCATTGTTTCATTTTTTAACAGAAAAAGGAACTATGCTCATAACCTTTATTTCATTTTTTAATGAGGTTTCCACAGAGATGCAAAAACTATCCTCATCACTGGTTTCATTTTTTAACGAGCTTGAAATTAGAAAATCATGCTCAAAGACCTATGTTTCATTTTTTAACAAGATTGCCTCAAAGACGCAAAAAAAATATCCTCGGATGAATCTCTTCTTGATCATGGATTCCAAGAGAACAATGCTCCGGAATGACACCATGTCAAGGGACAAAACTTGGCCATGGCTTCCAAGAGGTCTTCACAGGAAGGAAGAAACCCACTCTGGAAGGAATACATGTCGAGGGTTGCGACAAGGGTAAGGAGACCAAGCTCTAAAGACCCTATCGAATAATAAACATGTCAACTACCAAATCTAAGTCATCATAAGTTGAAGCCATGGAAGACAACGCCACATAATTGAACTGTGGTAGGGGCGATACTGTCTGCGTATAAGAACCATTTAGGGAGGTAATCCAGTTAGGACCAATGAATGAAAGTTGATCAATAGTCACCATTCTTCCATCGTGTGGGAAAGATATCACGCGAAAAAAAGTGGACACAATAGCTTTCATGGCATAGACATAATCTTGCCCAAGGAGTAAAGAAAAATCCAAGGGGTCTTGGACGACCATGACATCAATAAAGACAATTTTCCCTCCCAAAGTTATAGGAAACTGAGGAAGGATCCCTAAAGGTTGACTGGTTCTTCTGTTAAAAGCTAACAAATTCTGCGTAACCGGGGCTAGCTGAGGACAACCCAAAGCTGGCCAAGCAAAAGAGGAAAAAATGATAATGAACGCACCTTCATCTATCAACGTCTAAGGAACATCCCGACCACAAACTTGCACTGTAATCTGGAAAGGAATGTGAGAGGGAAGATGAGGTCCAGTTAGCACACTCCGATTAAAAAGGATGGCCTCATTACTTGGAGGGGGTTTTCACCAGAGAAGGAGGAATACCCCTGACACGGTAGATTCTATATCAACGAGAAAAACATGGGCAATATCAGATTTACTCTCTAGTGGGAGAGTAGGATCGACCGATGATGAGATCAAATTGACCACTTGGGTTTCATTCTCCAAGGGGAGAATGGGGTCGACAGGTGGAAACGGATCAACCACTTGGGTGACACTCTCTAACGGGAGAGTGGGATCGATCGAGAATGGGATTAGATCGGCCACTTTAGTTTCACTCTCTGAGGGGAGAGCAGGATTGACCGAGGATGGTATCAGATCAACCACTTTGTGAACTGGTTCAATTAAGGATGTGACCAGATTGATGACATGATCATTCAGATTGAACGACGATGGGTCCAGAGTGATCATTCCATCAACTATAGGGGGCTTGAGATAAAACTTACGATAAGAAGTTGGAATTTGAGGCTATGAAACAGTCATGTCTTTCAGTAATTTCGAGGCTTTGTCCATACGAGGGCAAAGGTGAGCTAGATGACTCCCTTTGCATAACATACACGGGAACTTGAATCTACTTTTCTTCTTCCCAATGGTATCGTGACTAGTTGACGAGAGGTCATCAACATGTTGTTCAGAGGCTGACGACATGGGTTGGTCAGGGTGTGTAGATCATACTTCTATAACCTTGGGTAGACCAGGGAAATCCTTAAGAAGATGGATACCCTTACAAAGCCTACAAGGGTACTTTGTATTACGAGTTGTTTGGGTGATCTTGACATCATGAACACTCCCAGCACGATTAACAATAACTGGTTGTTTTCCAACATGTTTGATGGTGGTTGGAAGTTTGGATCCTTTCTTATTTTTCTTCTTCTTATTCTTTCATTTCTTCTTCTTCTTATCCACCAAGTTACCATCTTGAGATCTTTCACTCGATGAAAAAGATGAAATGGAAGAATACCTTGCAAGTGAAGAAGGGGAAGAAGATATCATTGGTGAAGATGGTGAAGGATCAACATGAGGTTGATGTTCTTAGGGGGAAGTGCTTACGACCGAAGCACTTACTGCATTCGGGATTACCTTAGTAGAAAACAAACACACCAACAATCCAATCGTGAGACCTGTAAGGCTCAAAGTAGCGATGTGAGGAGGACCAATTTTTCCATAAGAAGGAAAAACAAAAGGTTCCCCTGGAGTAGGGGTTCCTTCATTCGTCATTTCAGGAACTGACGCCACATAAAATAAAGATCCAACCTAGAGTCAGCTGGGGAAAACAAACAACACACGCTAAAAATCTAGTAAGAAAGCAAGCAAACAAAACCTTCTCGCAATGAGCTCACTAGTTGGTGATGAAATCCAACGTCGGGGGAACTAAGTAAGAAGGGGATGATATAGAGCGGGTGGAAAAGTTATGTTGATGACTTTCTTAATGGACTTACACCCTGGTGCAAGCTCCCACACATAATCGTGGGTATACCCTCCAAGGAGCTCGAGTGAGTTTGGCCAACGTTGATTCTAGGTACTGTGAAGACTTGCCCCTCCATGGTCACCTTGTGTAAATACCCTAAAGAGATAGGCCACTAAGGTTACCAATCACTACAATGATGTCTGGGGAAACAGTCGACAGTCCGATCCATGCGCAAGGGAAGGGTATCTAGCCCGAAATCAAATTGAAAGGCTTCCACTCATCATTGTGAGTATACCTCTCAAGTGACCCCCATAATACACATAATCTCTACACCAAGACCAACAAAGAAGGGTGAGTAACTCTGCCAGTCTCAATGCGACCTCGTGATTGACCCTTGTGTTAGAAGGGCTTTCCAGGACAAAATGTAGTAAGTGGATTTAACTCTCCCTATCACAACATACAATGTTTGTTTGCAGCTTTGGAAAGTTATCTTTCACACCTATTCTAAAGCCCTACAACTAATCTAATGTAGGTTTTCTACCAGAAAGTATAAAAAATGTCTAATCAATTTGTTTTATAAGCGCTTTATTTTATGGCTATTGTTACTCAAGAGGAAAATGGCGTGAACAATATGGTGTTTTGACTGAATCGAAAGTTACACAAAGAGATGAAGATGCAATCTTTTCATTTCGATGAAAGCTATGCTACGAGAAGGAGAAAATATTTATCGTTCCCAGATGCACAATGTCCCAAAATCTTAAAACTCATCAATACCAATATTCTCAAGAAATGAGCAAAAAAGACTATACACCAATGCAAGATCAAAAAATGCCAAGAATCATGCAATTCCACTACTTCAAATGAAAGGATGCCCCCAATCTAATATAAAGAAAGAAATTAAATCTTTTTGTTTCAAAAATTTCACTAAAAGCAATAATGAACTTTCTTAAAACAAAGAAACCCAAACTAAAAGTTTTCTTTTAAAGCGAACTATTCAGAAGAAATCTGATCTTTCCCTAAACCATTCTAAAGAAAATACACGCTTTGTAATTGAAAGACACTCAAAGCAAGAGACTAATCCTTCAAAACCAAACAAAGCAAAGATGGCTAAAAGAAATTCAAAGAATGTCAACCAGACTGTAAACAGATCAATATATGCTCCAAAAGTTCATTCCAGCTGATCAAAGAAAAACTGGGCATCAGAAGATAGGAAATCCTAATTCCAAACAAAAATTTCAAATGGGTTCGCAGCCTAGCTATAGGGTGCAGTGTGAAAATTAGTGGAGTTTGCAGGCTGGACATAGGTAGGGTGTGAACATGTTGCACTGGATTACATAGTAGGGTGCAAAACTGAGAGGTTTTTGTAGGTTGTAGACCAGTACAGTGTGAGACTGCTTGAAATCAAAGAGAATTTGGAAAAGGACAAAAGAGTCTAAGTGAACTTTCAGATCCAGAGAGTCTGGATGGATCTCCCACAGACTCAGAGACCAAAAAGCAAGCAATCAAAGCAAGGGAAACTAGACTAAATAGGAAACAATCCATTCCCTAGTATCGTCACCAATTTTGTTATTGGATAAATCAGTAGGTGCAGACACTAACTGATCTCCCTAGATCCACCTATATCTAGAACAAAACACACTAGAACATGACGCTTTCCTTAATTTTTAGATATTGAATTTACTAACTAAAGAGGGATAGGTGACATACCGTTTAAACGTCACTTCTTCTCACCATCGCCATCCTAGCTCTATTCCAATGCTCATACAATGATGAACCTTCGAAAGAACGCAACCAACCAAAGTGATAGTAATAAAATAAACTCAATATAAACCTATGTATGTGATCAAGGAATCATAAAATAAAACACAACAAGCTTTATAGGAAAGAATCATATTATTGTATCATATTAAATGTGAAAGAGAGATTATAACCATGGCCTTGATGTCATAAGGTCCCTATAACAAAATTGGTGACTCCAATGGGGAAATTTTGATGCAGGAGCATCGTTGGCAAGCACGTAGAGGCAGGACCACTCAGCACATGGGAGTTCTTCCAAAACTTAAATGTTAGCAGCTGCAGCTGATTTTGAAATCTGCCTTAACTCAGCATCGAAATTTACCTTTGGAGGCACGCTTGAACTAGTGCCAGTTTTACCCTTTGAGGCACGTTTTGAAAATCACAAACGGAACAGGAGTTTCCACTACGACTCTGGAGTGTGATTGGACTAAGATAGCATAGGATGAATTTTAGAGTAGGCAAGTAGCCAAGGGAAACCCTAGAAATATTTTTGAGTTAAGTAGAATTTTGTACGCCTAGATGGGGTTAAGATGCAATACAAAGAGAAATTAGTTGTAAGAGAGAACTACAAGTTAGCAAGAGATCTCAGTTTTTGAGTTACTATAATTTGAATCTATTTTGTAGCCATTTTTGGCACTTTTGAATATAACAGAAAGAAAATTGAACCAAATACACGTTGTATGATCGGTGTTTGAAATTTCTTGGTATTTTTGTTCTTATGAGCAAGTGAATGAATCTTTGTGGGAGAGTAGGAAACTGTGAATGCTAGTTTTTCAGTTTCAATTATTTCTCTTCATTTAAAGCTCTACAAGGTGTGCAACGAGCCAGAAGGGAATGCAAGTGGATTTGTGGGGGGGGATTTCTCTGTAAGAAGTCCCTTGGATCTGAGTTATCGAGATCCCTTAGATGAAAGGAGTGCATGGGAAATCGAAGTCTACACCAGACGAAGATCAGAAGGAATAACACTTTGGGAAAGTGTTGTCGAGAGCCAGGAATCCATTTCCCAAGAGAAGTGAAGATCGGAACCTTCAGGTACTTAGAAAATTATTCTAAGTCTGAAAGATTAAAAATATCAGGAGGGGGATCACTATTGACTGTTATATTGCGGTGAAGGGTCAGTGGTCATCTGAGGTGAGACAGGCACGCAAATTTCAAAATTGTGTATGCCCAGGAGGAGATACTCACGAGGACCTGAACGAATGATGGAGAGATTTCAAAGGGGGGGACCTGAAATCTCGTGAGCCGTTGGATCAAGAGGAGTTGCGAGTAGGTTAGTGGGGAGACCTTTCAATGCTCGACCCTTAGGAGGAATAGTATCCGTAGGACCCAAATATATCTGCGTCGTTGATCTCATTTCGGGTTTTCGGCTACCAGGAATGCAAAGAGAAAGAGATGGGAATATTGGCCCAAAAAACCTCGAAAGGATCCAGACTGTCGGGTCTTCAGAGGTTGGGAGACGCCAATCTGTAGCATGGAGGTGTATTGGGTTTCGACTACCAGGAGTACAAGGGGTGAGAGAAGGGTCTCTTAACCCGCAAAACCCCAAAAGGATCCAGGCTGTCGGATCTTCGAAGGTTTAGAACTGTTGATCCACGGCATGGGGTTATTTCAGATTTCAACGACTGGGGATACAAAAGGTAAGAGTCAGGACTCTTGACCTATGAAATCTTGAAAGGATTCAGGCTGTTGGATCTTGGAGGCTTAGATCCATTGATCCACAACAGGGAAGTGTTTCGGATTTTGTGACTTGGAGGAACGAATAGACCTCGTGAGGGGAGAAGTTGCAAAACGCAAAACAATGAATTGATCATCGTCATTGATCGAAGGGAGATCTGGACCGTAGATCTTGGTCTTCATGGTTTTGGCTCTTGTAACTTGGAGAAGCCCAAAGAACTCTATGGTAAAGTTGGTGGTCATGTGCCTACATTCACGTGAGCCAGGGAAAGGGGGGAGATAGCCTCCGCTAGCCTTTATCACTGTTTCGAGACCAGAGGAACTAGGGACTCGTTACATTGGAAAACCCCAGGGATGTGAAATGCGACACACCTTTTAGGCTAAGCTGGTGGTCATGCCTGCGGTCATGAGGAGTGGGGGCCATGCCTAAAACCATCTTGCACTGGTAAAATACAAACAAGAGTTTGTGGACTAAGTGTTAGAGGTTCTAGTTCGGAACCAGGAGAGCCACTTCGTCTCCAGAATTCAGAGATCCTGATTGGGAGGTCGTGCAACCCTAAGGAGGGATAGGGGGTCTGCATCAGGTGGTATTAGAGATGGTTTTTCTTTTTATGTAGACTTCAGGAGAAAGAGAACAAGGAAGAGACAAAGAACTCGAAGTTGTACTCTATGTGTGACAAACAGTCAACACAATGTCACCAAGGAGGCGAGAGGCACCTTTAGCCAACTGTGCTGTAGAGAGGGAGATGCGAGAACTTTGCACCAGATTGGAAACAATGGAAGTAGCACAAATAAGAGAAACTGACGCTAGATACATCAGTGAAGCAGAAAGTAAAGAGGTTGAAGTTGAAGAAGTTGCAGAAGAAGACGTTGTAGAGGAATGTTTGTTGAAAGCAGTTTCCAGATTGGGAGGCAGAGCTAAGATAGATTTTCCCATGTATGAGAGAAACCTAGATGCTGAATAACTATTGGATTGGATAAGATCTGTGGATAAACACTTCGATTATGAAGACATTGATGAGGAGAAGAAGGTGAAGTAGGCGGTCACCAGGTTAAAAGGACATGCAACACTGTGGTGGGATGAAATATAGGCTGAGAGAAGAAGAAAAGGAAAATAGAGGATAAAGAGTTGGGATAGAATGGTAGCCAAGTTGAAGGCTAAGTTCATTCCCAAATATTATCAGATAAATCTGTTCAGGAAGATGCATAACCTTAGACAAAAAGGGATGACAGTTAAGGAGTACACCGAGGAGTTCTACTGGTTGAACGTCAGAACTGGACAAAGAGAGAGAGATGAAGAGAAAGTCATCAGATATATAAATGGCTTGAGATATGAGATCCAAGACGATCTCATCATGATGTCAATCAGAACCATGGAGGATTCTTATCAGTTTGTGCTGAAGGCAGAGGAGAAGCTGACCAGAAAACAAAGTCAGCGAGGAAGAGGTAAAAGCTTGGTCCTAAGAAAGATCAAGGGGTTTAACTGCGAACGAACACATAAGTCTAAGGATGAGGTTGTGAAACCATACAATCATTTGGAACGAGGAGGAATTTCATGAGAAAGATAGGGTGGTGGAAGAAACTCTTCTAGAGGAAGAGGCAGAGGAGGAGTAAGATGGCATGCCTATGGAAAGATAGGACACATGTCTTGGGAATGTCCCGAGAAGAAGAAGGGAGGAGGAGAAGCTCACATATCAGAATCCTAGGGAAGAAATGTTGAAGCAGAGGGAGCATAGGATGGAGCATCCCTGATGTTGAGAAAAGTTCTCTTGAAAAGAGAGGCAGAAATTGAAAAGCTAATGCAGAGAAATAGTCTCTTCAGGATAGCTTGCAAGACTAAGGACAAAGTATGCAAGGTGATTGTTGACAGTGGGAGCACTGACAACCTAGTATCCACAAAGATGGTGGAGAAATTGGAGCTGAAGACAACTGCACATCCAAAACCATACAAGGTCTCATGGTTGCAAAAAGGACACTAAATAACGATTACTAAACAATGCCTGGTTGAAATGAAGATAGGAGGTTATAAAGATGAAATCCTATGTGATGTAATCCCCATGGACATATGTCATATTATGTTGGGAAGACCATGGCAGTTTGATAGAAATGTCATTCATGATGGGAGGAAAAACACATATACATTAGAGAAGAATGGTAGGACACATATGTTGTTGCCAATGGAGGAGAAGAGAGTAAAATAGGTGTTGTCGCAAGAGTTAGTTCTAGGCTGTAACAGAGACAAGCCTTAACACATTTTAAATGAAAAAATAAGTTATCATTTAGAACTTGATTTGGGTTGCGTGCAAGTAAATTATGAGATAACCACGAACCACTTTTGATTAGAAGTTGCCCCTTCCAACTCGAGAGGGATCTCTCAAATATATGTCGCGATAGGATGTTCAAGAATCCTTAGAAATTTGAATATTTTTACAAAAATATCGCGAAATCTTTATAGTTGGCATATTAAGGATTATTGAGATTCGCTAAGGTTACTACATTTTAAAATAATTTTCCATCCTTAAAATAATCTTTGCATGACAATTGCACAAACTCTACCTTTTCAAGCTAACAACTCTTTGAATTCAAATAATCTCATTGGAACACCATTTCTTCTTAGAGAAGGTCAATCACTGAAGGATTAGATCCTGTCACTAGGAGGGGGGGGGCATGAATTAGTGACATAATAACTTTATCAATTTTCATTTATTTATGAAAACAAAATTTTGACACAATATTTTATCGTGGAACCCAATTGGGAAAAACCACAAACACTTTTCTATTAGCTGCAAAATTTGTTTTACATTTTACATAGAAGGAAGATATTCTTCCTTCTCGATCAACACCAACTAATTAGGATGCACCCACACCCTTTTTCACCAGCAACAACTGCTAGGAGGCTACGACCCCCTGTTTAGTTAGCTACAACTGACAAGGAAGAACCAACTCCCTTTGTAGGCACCAACCTGCCCTTGCACCACCCAACCACCCTTATTTATGAATCTGGAAAAACTTATGTATCAAGTATTTACTGCATCTCTCTCTACTTCTATGATTTAATATATCTTCTAATTCAGACTGTAGAGATACTTTCTTCTCGCCACTCTTTCTCATTTATATATTCTTCAAAATGGAGTGAGTGTGAAACATTATGTCCCTTTGTTTGGACCATTGCACCTCTTCGATTAAATTAATCATAATTACTGTTTATTTATTTTACCATGAAATATTTTCATAAATTGATCACATATATGGATCAATTTCATCTTATTAAATCAATCCCTAATCTCTAAAAATATTGTAGAAAATAGAGTTTTGTTGAGGTGCTTCCTTCAAACCATTACATGTGATTGATAACACAAAACCACGGGCTTATCAACTTTAGCGACGTATTATGTTTTTCTTTTTAAAACTCTTATACCATATGACCAATGTTGGTAACTAGATGCTAGGCTGAACGAGTGCTTGAGTGCTTTATTAGAGTCAATGGTCACTATTTAATCTCCTGATGATGAACGACTGTTGGGACTTCGTCCTTCGGAACTTCGGGACTTGCAATGTGTCAAATATCCCGGAGTATATTTCGTCAAATAGATTGGACGGTTCATGTTTACTTCATGGAACTAGATCAATGGCTAGATTCGATCCTTATATATATATATTGTTTTACTACTTTAATTTGACAGATGGAACTTAATCAGGCATTGAGATGGATGGCTACCATTTATTCCAGGACTTTGGCTATTCTACTTACACTATCCTTCCACTATAATAAGATCAACGATTGAGAATACACCAGAAGTGATCTTAAGATCGCATGACTCATGTCCACTTTGGGACTCTGACATTTGGGACTTCTTGACTTGGGGCATCTGCTGGTGGTGAAACTCCCGAAGTAAAACTCCCAGAGTGATGTAAGTTTCTTAAGTCACTTGATGACATGGCATGAGTCGATTGTCTGTCGCGTGTCACTTTGATTCTTTATTTGTACGTACCTGAAATGTCGATTTCAACTTGACACTTGTTATTATATGAATGTTCCATGTGTCCTTTCTTATGTGGTGTTTCAACATGGTATGTCGCATGTCCTTGTTGATGTGGTCTGCTGACATAGATATCCCGATGTGACACATATTCATATCCTTGATCTAATGGTCAGAATAACATTTGAAGGGTATCTTAGATCGACGGTTGAGTGTGACTTCGAAATTTTGAATTTCGAGACTTTGAGTATTTCGATATCTTGATTTCACAAATCTTCCAAAGTGATATTCTTGAAGTGTAACCTCCTCACATCTTTAGACCTGAAGTGAATTATGTTCGTTTGATCAATATCTTAGATCGACGGCTCGATCTATCTGCGATGCTACTTTGCCTTGGTTTAAATCTAACGACCCTCCATATTTTCTTATCCTATCCTTCCATTTAAAGTTATCTGATGTCTAATATATATTTGGATAATCAAATTCTTAATAATTTTTCCCCACTTATCCTATCCTTCCATTTAAGGTCATCCAATGGTTGTGAAGACTCTTGAAGAAGATTAACGATCAAGGATGATTTCAAAACCACAACTTGTGAGTGATTTAACTTGTCACCCAAACTCCTCAATTTGAATTTTTGTGTTGTTGGTGAGTCAACCACAATGATCGATCTTCGAAGCTATAAGATCTGACGGTCCTGACTAATTGAGAGATTGAAAATAGCACGATATTTAATTCTCCTTTCGATCTCCGTAATCTATTCTTGTCGTTGATCTGGCAATTGTGCATCCGACGGTCATGATTTAATCCGAATTAGTATGATTGTTTGTTGGATCAACCACATTCATCGATATTTGAGTTTAGGATATCTAATGATCTAGACCAATTGAGGGATTGTATCTAGCAATTTGTTTAATTCTTCTTTCTCTCTCCACAATTCATCCACGTCGTTGATCTAGAGCATGTGTATCAATGGTCTTGATTTGATCTTAGTGATGACTATTCCTCTAATGATTCTTCTGCGATTCATCACTCCATCTCTTTTGAGGTTTGATATTTATTCACTAACCCTCCTGAGATTTTATCTCTGCACATCGTACAACTGTTTGAAATCAACCATAATATTTTTGATAACAATGACAATTCATTATACCAACTTATCATTACATCAAAGAAATCGTCTGTTGACATCATTGACAATACATCAATGACACTATGTCCAACAATTTTCCCCTTTGTCATTGATGGAAACACACCAACTTTATACACAGTCCCCCCTGTGATTGATTCTTCTCTCTTATGAAATTATTCTCCCCCTTTGACATCAATGGAAAATGGTTACTTCCCCTATGGTAAAGCTTTGTCTATTTGTATACTTCTGATCAAAATCTGAACACGGGTAACTTATCATGCAATCATATTTTTCCTATCATAATTGAATGACTCTTTCTGATTTTGATTGTTGTCTCCCCCTGATTTGGTGCCAATTGATGCATTATTTTCTTAAGATATTTAGGTTGGAAGAGGGATTACTCCCAATTTATTCCTTAGATATTCAAATACATCTCTGCTTAAGGGTTTTGTGAAAATATTTGACAGTTTTTCTTGTGTCGAGACATATTCCAATTTAATATTCTTATTTTCAGCCTCATCTCTTAGATAATGGTATTTTATGGGAATATCTTTTGATTTGGAGTGTTGGACAGGATTCTTGGAGAGACTTATAATGCTTGTATTATCACAGTGGATAATAATGGTTTCCTCAAATACTATTTTGATGTATTGTAAGTTTTGTTTCATCCATTCCACTTGTGTGCAAGATCCTGATGTTGCAATATACTTAGCTTCAATGCTAGACATAGAAATTGAGGACTATTTCTTTCTTATCCAAGCTACCAATGATTCTCCCAAAACAAATGCTCCTCCACTTTTACTTTTCATGTCATCTACACTACCTGCCTAATCAACATCTAAATAGGATTTTAATGTGAATGAATCCTTGCTAGGGTACCACAAACCAAGATCTATAGTTCCTTTCAAATACCTAAATATGTTTTTTACATCTTGAACATGGCTCTCCTTTAGTGCTTCTTGGAATCTAGCCACCATCCCAACAACTTTCTTGACATCAGGTCTGGAAGCTGTTACATAGAGTAAACTCCCAATCATTGATCTGTAGTGTTTTGGATCTATAGCTTTGGAATCATCTTCCTTTCTTAGTTTGCATCCAACTGTCATAGGTTTACTAACACGTTTGCAATCCTCTAACTCGAATCTCTTAAGAATATATTTAACATACTTACACTGATGGATAAAGACTCCTCTATTGGATTGTATTATTTGTAATCCAATAAAGAAATTCAGTTCGCCAAGCAAAGACATTTGAAATTCTTGACGCATCATCCTATCAAAGTCCTTACTCATTTTTTCATCATCACTGCCAAATATAATATCATCAACATATACTTTATAATCACCATGTTATTACCATCAATTTTACAATGAAGATTGTTTTCTGTTGGTCCCCTTTTGAGGCCTTGGTTTTGTAAGTAAGAATCTAGCCTTGCATATCAAGCTCTAGGTGTTTATTTTAGCCCATAGAGTGCTTTCTTTAGTTTACAGACATGGTCTCCTTTTTTATTTAATTTAAAATCTTTTGGTTTCTCAATATAGAATTCTTCTTCTAAGTTTCCATTGATAAATGATGACTTGAAATCCATTTGGTATACTTTAAATTTTCTGTAGTTGGAGAAGGCTAGGAACATCCTAATTTCCTCTAATCTGACCACAGGTGCAAATGTTTCTTCATAGTCTACTCCTTCAACTTGAGAATATACTTTACATACCAATATGGCTTTGTTCTTGATTACTTGCCCATTCTCATTCATTTTTTTTTTATACAACCATTTAGTTCTAATGACATTTTTGTTTTTTGGTCTTGGAACTAGTTCCCAAGTTTGATTTTTTTCAATTTGGTCCAATTCGTCATCCATAGATTTAACCCAATTCTCATCTTTACATGCATCTTTGATTTAGTTGGGCTCAATATTCGACAACAATGCTATTTTTGTTTGATACAGTAGTTGTCTTCTTGTTTGCACTCCATCATTCATATCTCCAATAATCAGTTCTTCGGGATGATTCTTTTGAGTCATTCTTGAGAGTGTCTTTGTGTCTCTTCTTGGATATTCCTCTCTTATCTCTTCTTGAATATGTTCTTCATATTCACTCGTATGCATATCATCATATTCCATTTATATATTCTCTTCTACTTCTTCTACTTGTGTGCCAATTGTCTCATCATCATCTTCATCTTCACTTTCAAGTATAGTCTCTTGATTTTTGATTCCTAACATTTTTAGGTCATCCACCTTGACATCTAAAATCTCAACAATCTCATGTGATCTAAGATTGTAGCATCTGTATGATTTCTTGTTATAATCATATCCAATAAAAGTACCTTCATTAGATCTGGCATCAAATTTTAGAAGATTCTCATCAAGTCGTTTGATGTAGCATTTACTTCCAAAGATCTTGAAGTATTTTACCAATGGAGCTCTTCCAAACCACAATTCATAAGGATTCTTATCACTATTAACCCTGATATGACATCTATTCAATATGTATATTGTTGTGCTTCCAGATTCCCTCCAATATCCATAAGACAATTTTGCTTCATTGAGCATAGTCCTTGTAGCCTCCTGAACTATTCTATTCTTTCTCTCAGCAATCCCGTTTTGTTTAGGTGTTATAGCAGCAGAGAATTGTCTTTTTATTCCATGGGTTTCACAGAAGAGATCAAACTCTTTTGAGGTGAAATCACCACCATTGTCTGATCTAGGACATTTGATTTTTGTCTCCTTTTCATTTTCAACAAGGTTTTTGAAGGCTTTGAATTTTTTAAGTTCTTCTGATTTTTATTTGAGAAAACATATCCAGCCCATTCTAGTAAAATCATCAATGAAAAACATAACATAAGACTCTCTTTGAAAACTCTTGGTCCTTGTAGGTCCAGATAGGCCAGTGTGAACAAGATCTAAAGGTTTTGAGGTTGTGTATTATTTTTCTTTGAACCTTATTCTAGTTTTCATCCCTAGTTGATAGTGTCTACACATAGTATTTGAGGGCTTTATGATCTTTGGAAAGTTTCTTACTGCACCAATATTGTTGAATTTTACTAGATTTTCAAATTTAATGTGCCCCAACCTTCTATTCCATAGCGAACTTTCATCTACTAGATTTATATGACATTCCTCATTCAATTTTGCATCTAGTATATATACATTTTCGGAAGTTCTAGGAGCAATACCAACCAATTTTCCTATGACTTCTCTCCTAATATCACATTTATGGGAATCAAATATGTAGAAGTTCCCCTGATAATAGGTTTGGATGACACACAATAGACTAGGTTTCAGTTTTTCAACAAGCAACACATTTTTGGCTTTGTCTTTTCCCAAACTCACAGTGCCTTTCCCAAGTATATTACCTGAAGCATTTTCACCAAATGTAACATTACGATTTTGTTCCTTTAAGTCTAAAAACTTATCCTTGTTACCTGTCATATATTTTGAGTGCCCACTGTCAACATACCAAAGATCTTTTTTATCTTGGGCATTTAAGGCAATAAGACATTCCCTTTTTTATGTTTTTTTCTCTCCAAAGTTTCTTTTGTTCTCTAATGAACTTTGGTTGTTCTGAAACTTCCATTAATCTTGAATTAACGATATTTTGTCCATAG
The DNA here is from genome assembly GCA_009831015.1 of Picea engelmannii. Taxonomy (NCBI): domain Eukaryota; kingdom Viridiplantae; phylum Streptophyta; class Pinopsida; order Pinales; family Pinaceae; genus Picea; species Picea engelmannii. Next base: position 157,512 of record ML803893.1, read on the forward strand.
TTATGACATCTAGAGCATTCTAGGTCCCCTTCTTGGAGAGGTGTAAAGGAGTTATAGTTTTTTATTTTAACTCAATTTACTGCTTGTTTATCTTTAAGGTTATAGTTCTTAACCTTTAGATATTTTCTTCTATATGCTCTACAATTCATAGCTTTCTGTCTGAAATTAGAGCATGCAAAGAAATAACCAAAAAAAATGAGAGGGTATCTATTTTGATCAACCTTCTTTGGTATTATCTTGTTTTCCTTCTTGATGGGTGCAAGTAGTCCTCTGGAGTTCTAGTCATTATTTGTCTTCTCTTCGTTTTTCTTTTTGAATGTACTGAGGAGAGCATCTGCATAAGAGTTTGAGTTGACTTGGATTTTTTCTTGAGTATAACCTATTCAATTTTTATTACCTAAATCCCTTTGTGCAGTAATAATCTTATCCAATATTTTATACATATTCTCATATCTTGTTTGAATGAGTTTTGTATCCAGTTCTTTTCTTAGGTGAACTATTTCTGCCTCCATTCTTTCACATGTTATTTGTTTTTCTTTAAGAGACTTTTCTAGACTTTCTTGGATCCTATTTGCTTCTAGGATTTGGTTTTTCAAGTTGCTCATGAGTTTTTCCATCTCCTCCTCTTTATGTTCATGTTTTTCCTTTTGTTCAACTACAAAACGTTTCAGTTGTCTATATCTGGTTTTGTATTTTCTTAATTCATCCAAGGCACTGTGAAGTTATTCTTCCATATTAACTTTTTCTTTATCTTCTAACTCTTTCTCATGTTTAATGTCTTCTATATCATTAGAATCTTCAATACCTAGAAAAAGGACTTCATCATCATCATTGTCGCTAGACTCTGATGAATTGTTCTTTTCTTCTTTTGAGTAAACATTTTTTTTCCCTTTCTAAAATTTTTTCTTGTAGTTAGGATTTTCCTTTTTCTTGTACTGTTTGATTCTATTATCTTCATCTTCAGGGTTGTCCTTGGGATAAGGAAACTTGGCTGAAAAATTGCCAACCTTGCCACAGTTAAAACATTTGAAAGGCATCTTGCCTTTGTACTTCCCTAATCATTTTTGAAGTTTTTTAATGAAATTTACTTCTTATACATAAGATTCTTAATCATGGCTAGATTGAAGTTTCTGCTTCCAATTTTTTTTTTCTTGTGTACCTTGAAGGCTGCCTCTCTTTGTGAGTGATTCTCATGACCTAATATTAACTCATAGACTGTGAGGATTCCATATAATTCATCCATGGTGAGTTTATCTAGATTTTATCGATCTTCAAGAGCGGACACTTTAGGATTGTATAGAATAGGTAGTGTTCTTAGAGTTTTTTCAACTATCTCATTGTCTAATACTTGTACTACTAATCCTCTGATTGAATTAATAATATTATCAACTCTTTTGAAGCACTCAGAGGTATTTTCCTCATCTTTCATTTTTAGGCCTTCATATTGTCCTTTGAGACTCTGGAGTTTGGCCCTCTTAACCATGGTATCTCATGGATATATATTTTCCAATTTATCCCAGAGTTGTTTTGCATTATTACAGTTTAGTACCTTAGCAAGGATTTTCTTACTCAGTCTAGCTTGTAGTGTCTTTAAGTCTTTTGCATGTTCCCAAAAAAAATTCCTGTCTTCTACTTCTATGGTCGTGGCTTTTAGAACATCATATCCCTTTTCAATTAATGTCCATACTTCTATTCCAATGGACATTAGACAGACTTTCATTCTAACACTCTAGAAGACATAGTCTTCACCATTAAATAGGGGGATTCTTGATGACATCTTCAAATGCTGATCCATTCTGATGTATATTCCTCTTCAAGTGATTTAAAACTTTTGTGAAGAGACCTGTTCTGATACCAATTGAAGGATCAGATCTTATCACTGAGAGGGGGGAGGGGGTGAATCAGTGACACAATAATTTTATCAATTTTCTTTGATTTATGCAAACATAATTTTGACACAATATTTTATCATGGAACCCAATTGGGAAAAACCACAAGTGCTTTTCTATTAACTGAAAAACTTGTTTTACATGTTACACAGAAGGAATATGTTCTTCCTTTTCAATCATCACTAACTGATCAGGATTCACCCACACCCTTTTTCACTAGCACCAACTGGTAGGAGGCTACGATCCCCTGTTCAGTCAGCTACAACTAATAAGGAAGAACCAAATCCCTCTATAGGCACCAACCTGCCCTTGCACCACCCAACCACCCTTATTTTCTTAATCTGGAAAAACTTTTGCATCAAGTCTTTACTGCATCTCTCTCCACTTCTGCGATTTAATATATCTTCTAATTCAAACCGTAGAGGCACTTTCATCTAGCCACTCTTTCTCATTTATATATTCTTCAAAATGGAGTGAGTGTGAAACACTGTGTCCCTTTGTTTGGACCATCACACTTCTTCGATTAACTTAATCATAATTACCATTTATTTATTTTATCGTGAAATCGTTTCATAAATTGATCACAGATATGGATCAATTTCATCTTATTAACTCAATCCCTAATCTATGCAAATATTACAGAAAACGGAGTTCTGGTGAGGTGCTTCCTTCAAACCATTACATGTGACTGATAACACAAAACCATGGTCTTATCAACTTTAGCTAGGTATTATGTTTTTCTTTTTAAAACTCTTATACCATATGACCAATGGCGGTAACCAGATGCTAGGCCAAATGAATGCTTGAGTGCTTTATTAGAATCAATGGTCACGATTTAATCTCCCAATGATGAATGATTGTCGGTACTTCAAGACTTCACCCTTCAGAACTTCGGGACTTGCAACATGTCAAATCTCCAGGAGCGGATTTCGTCGAATAGATTGGACGGTTCATGTTTACTTCGTGGAACTAGATCAATGGTCAAATTCAATCATTATATATATATATATATATATATCATTTTACTGCTTTAATCGGACAGTTGGAACTTAATCAGGCATTGAGATTGATGTCTACCATTTACTCCGGGACTTTGGTTATTCTACTTACACTATCCTTCCATTGTAATATGATCAACGATTGAGAATACACCTAAAGTGATCTTAAGATCGCATGACTCATGTCCACTTTGGGACTCTGACATTTGGGACTTCGGGACTTAGGGAATATACTGGTGGTGAAACTCCTGAAGTAAAAATCCCAGAGTGATGTAACTTTCTTACGTCACTTGATGATGTGGCATGAGCCGAGTGTCTATCACATGTCACTCTGATTCTTGATTCTCTCGTACCTGAAATGTCGATTTCAAATTGACACTTGTCATTATCTGACTGTGCCATGTGTTCTGTCTTATGTGGTGTGTCAACATGGTCTGTCACATGTCCTTGCTGATGTGGTCTGCTGACATAGATCTCCCGATGTGACACATATTCATCTCCTTGATCTAATGGTCAGAATAACATCCGAAGGGTATCTTAGATCGATGGTTGAGAGTGACTTCGAAATTTTGATTTTCGAGACTTCAGTTATTTCGATATCTCGATTTCACAAATCTTCCGAAGTGATATTCTCAAAGTGTAACCTCCTCACATATTTAGACTTGAAGTGAATTATGTTCATTTGATTAACATCTTAGATCAATGACTCAATCTGTCTGTGATGTTTCTTTGCCCTCATTTAAATCTAAGGGCCCTCCATCTTTTCTTATCCTATCCTTCCACTTAAAGTGATCCAAAAAATTATGGGTATTTGGATAATCAAATTCTTAATCATTTTTCCTCGCTTATCCTATCCTTCCATTTAAGGTGATCCAATGCTCATGAAGAATCTCAAAGAATATTAATGATCAAGGATGATTTCAGAACCACAAATTGCAAGTGATTTAACTCGTCACCCAAACTCTACAATTTGAAGTTGTGCGTTGTTGGTGAGCCAACTACAATCGTTGATCTTAAAAGATATAAGATTTGACGATCCTGACTGATTACGGGATTGGAAATAGCATGATATTTAATTCTCCTTTCGATCTCCGAAATCTATTCCTACAGTTGATCTGGCGATTGGGCATCTGACTTAATCTGATCATTTGTTGGATCAACCACAGTTGTCGATATTTTAGTTTATGAGATCTGGCGATCTAGACCAATTGCGGGATTGTAACTAGCGAGTCGTTTAATTTTTTCTTTCGCCATCTGCAATTTATCCTTGTTGTTGATCTAGAGAATGGATATCAACGGTCTTGATTTGATATGAGTGTTGACTAGTTATCCAATGATTCTTCTGTGATTCATCATGCCATCTCTTCTGATATTTGATCCTTATTTGCTAACCCTCCTGATATTTTATTTCTGCACATCGTCCGACTATTTGACATCAACCATAATACTGTTGATATAAATGACAATTTGTGATACCAACTTATCATCACATCAATGACATCGTCTGTTGACATCAATGACACTATGTCCAATAAATCGCTTCCTCTAGAATATAATTCTCTTAGTGGACGAGTTCCTAATCCTACCAATATTTCACTAGGAGTTTCAAACCCTCCTAGAGGAAAAATTCTTCAACATCCTTCTAGATCTAATTTTCTGTTGGGACACATATTCCATTTGGAGGAAAAAACCTTATTATGGGTCAACCTTTTACTAGATCACAATTTATAGGACCATATTGGAATATTGGAACACAACAACAGCCTAGGAAAGATACCTTGGAAGTCCCTTCAAGTGGAGGAACCCATCACGTAGTTCCCTCTAACCACATTTTCCTAGGTCTCAATCCTGGGAGACATTTTCCCGGAACTACCCAAGATGGACCCTCTAACCCTTTTTTCCCAGGTCTTACTCATGGACAACCTTTTTCTAGGAACCATGAACCCTACATGGAGTCAACCTATTCAAATGGGTATTCATCCTCAAGGAGGGATGCCTAATCCATAGGTTAACCCTTCTTATATGTCCCAAAACCCACAACAACAACCTACAATAGGATCAATGTATAATGCACCTTTAGAAGGTTCTTATGGTCCTGCTAGTATTCCGATAAGATTTCCTCCTCAAAGTTATCAGTATGTTGAAGTTAATCGACAATTGCCACTTTTAGCCACTTTGTATTTACCAGTCTTGTCTCGATTAATCAATGATCCCATTTCACACTCTCCTTTTTGGTTAGTTATTCTTTCCAAATTATCCTCAGATATTCCGAAGTTCGATGGTAAAACGGGAGATGATCCTAATAATAACGTTATGATTTTCCATATTTGGTGTTCATCAAACACATTGATGGATGACTCTATATGTTTATGTCTTTTTCAAATAACTCTTACGAGGACAACAACTAAGTGGTAAATTGAATTACGTGGAGGATTCTTCCATGCATTAATTCATTAGCCATGGCATTCCTCACACATTTTGAACTACCTATTCGATATGAAACACGTATTGATATTTTAACTTCACTTCTGTCAAAAAATTGGCTTAGGTTGATGGAACGTTTGTTTGGATTGTTGGTTGTCATTGATTTCAACCCTTGGAGAGTGATATTGTATATTGATGTCAACCCTTAGTGATTGATGTCAACCCTTGGAGAAGTCTGGTAGCGAATTCTGGTAGCATAAATACATGGGTAAGGGACCCGAGTATGTTTGAGGTATAAAGGAATGAATATTAGGGAATTTATAGGTAATACTATTCTAGATGGATATTATATGTCATTCCATTTCTGGTGATATGTGGAACGCCGCGTAACTCCTCATGGTTAGAGAGTTATGGCCATGTAAAGTTGGAGAACCCTCATGAGTTATCTAGAAGATCTTAGAAGGTAAAATAATTCAAATTATTCTAGAAGCTTCTAGAATAAGTTGACCATTCAAAGTGGTTAGTCATGGGTTAAAGTGGCTGCAACAAGAAAACAATTAAAAATATATTAGTTGCAACTAGAATTTGAGAGTGTATTATTTGTGGATAAAGTGGTTAAGTGGAAAAAGTGGCTAAGTGGAAAAAGTGATTAATTGGACAAAGTGGCTAAGTGGAGAAAGTGGATAAGTGGACAAAGTTGGTTAAGTGGACAAAGTGTCTAAGTGTACAAAGTGGTTAAGTGGTTAAGTGGATACTTCTAGAGGAAGCTACTTGGAGAGTATAAATAAGAGAGGAAGGGTCTCCC